>JAQFXM010003845.1:0-18811 GCA_034693345.1 Entomobrya multifasciata
CGTGTCTATATAGACACTTTTTTACGTGTCTATATAGACACGTAGCGTGTCTAAATAGACACGTGGTACTAGACTGTTTATTATACTTTCGCAGACTGAACTATATCCATATTCAATACACATTTCCCCACCTGCAAACATTGAAAAAAGCTTTGTGTACAAAATAATACATTTTTTATCCACTATTAAGCCTACCCTACCGTTATTGTTGTATGTTTGGTTTAGAACAATGGACAACTGTATGGATGAAAGCGCAGATATTATTTTTTATACCCACCTGAATGTCAACCCATTGTGTTTCTCTAAACGGATAGATGCGACTCATTCATGCAACGGCACACAACAGTTTTTTTTACACACAACTGCTTCTTGTTTTTGTAGAAACGTTGGAGAAATGGAAGTAAATTTATTCGTCTCTGCTGTCATCCGGTGTGATATGGATGTGTAGAAAATATTAAAACCCTAAAACAAATACAATGGTATTATACCACCTGCTACTGTACACTTTCTCACCAAATTCATTAAATTCCCCAAAAAATCGATACATTGAACAAAAAGTGGATAACGATTAAGCCCATAACCCCTCACGATCCGTTTTTAATCTCTATCCTTAATCTTGTGCTGTACCGTTCCATCTTAATGGAATCGACACTTTAGATTACAGGAAGTTGTGATGTTTTTTTTTGTTCTGATATCGAATTCCTTTACGAGCTACTTCCTCCATTTGTTTTCTTGTTAATTGTCGAAATATCTAAATGGGGGGAGTATCCATTGTCGTTCAATTGTTTTTGATAGTATATACGTTTTTATTTTAACCTTCCTGTACCCTGACATGTTTATGTTTTTGCGTTGTTTGTCACGCTATTTGCGTCAACTTTTTTAAATGCAAGTGCATATAATCAAACTTGTACAGAATTTTAAAATAAAATAATTGTGTTTAGATCAATTATTGGCACAAAATTTACTAAATTTGACTGTCAAATGACCAAACCTTAATTCAATCTAATCTTCTTTAGAAAAAAATCAGGTGCAAAACATTCCACTTTTTATCCACTCACCACAGGTTTTGTCCTTAATGCGCTATACAACCTTTTTTCATAATCCCATCCAATCCTTCCAAACGCAAATGCACAAATGAAAACAACAAAAAATTCTCAATTAAATGCATCATGAATTTTGTGTTGATCAGTAGCTGATCATCCTCATCATACCCCCATGATCGACAAGAGCATTTTAAAGTATTATAATCGCCATTAAACTCAATGAAAACGATCAGTAGCTCTTTAAAATGCAAGGCGGCATGATACACACTTTGCTACGAGCTACGTTTCTACAAAAACCCAATCACTTTAAAATTCCAGTACATCATACAAATGAGGATTTTTTTTCTGTAGAAGAATAGGATCTCTCATCACAACAAAAAGCTTAATATATTTTGCAGGTTCTCGAAAATCCATCTAACGAAAAACTATTTATTTCACGTTAATTGGTTATTCAGCTCATGTTTGACATTCTTGTTAATCGCCATTTTGTGGAGTAATTTTTTCATCTACCCCTTTTTTATTTCCATACACTGCCAACATGCACACTAACTCATAACATCAGAGTACATCTTCAGTGTACACGATAATTTTGAACAAAAATGGTATTTTTATTTGGCGATTAAAGCGAAATAAGAGAAAAATAAGATGATGTAGTTTGTATGTCAATTTCGTGTATTCTGTGTGAGTGAAGATGAAAAGAGTTACAATCAAACAGACAAACGATTATCATCAGCGTTACGATTATTGTCGCGTTATAGTACGTATGTATTATGTATAGTAATTTTCTCGTGTAGTCTTATACATTTTTGATGATAGTCTATTATAATAGAGAATAAAAAAATATCCCTGCTGTTATGCTTTTTTAGAAGCACACACCAAAACAAATTATTATGTACATTTGAATGCTTAATTTGCATGTTCAGGAAAAAAGAGAACTAACCTGTGTTGCTTGAATATGGTGAACTGAAATGATACAAAGATATACAATGTGAGTGTGTAATCAACCCATTATACATACGAGTGTGTGTTTCTTTTTTGATGGCAATGCTATTTAAATTAGCATGATACACCTGTTATTTTGCAAAAAGAAAATATTCTCTCTTTTCACTGTAGGAATTATGACGTACACTTGCTGAGATAAGTACTCTCTCTGATGTGGTGAGCAACAGGTTAAGCATTTTGGACTTTTTGTCGATTACTTTTTTCGTTAAAATTCAGGGCATGTCTGCGTTATTGTCTGGTAATGACTGTGGTGATCAGGTTCAAGATTTTTTTTCTTTTTGGGTTATTTGAAGGGATTTGAAAAAAGACTTTGGGTTTTAAATTGAGATCCTGTAAGGATATAACGAGATTGGTCATTTAGACATTTCGAACATCCTTGTGTAGGTTATAAATCTTGGTTGAATGTTTTTCGCACAAATTAACAGAAATAGTTGAAATACATAACATATCGTTTAAGCAAATAAACATTAAAACTGTCATGTATGTATTTTTCTTTTCTGGGAGAGACAATCAAGACACGAGAAAACTAAATAGAGTGACATGGTTGTGTTGATTCATGATAAATAAAGGATTCACGACTGTTGACAATAAACATGATGATAGCATTCCGTCAAAAAGAAAGATGAGGATTTATGAGTGGCAACTGATGAAAATGGCAACGTCAATTTTAAATGCAATGGTGCATGTTTTTTATCTGTGCAGTGTGTGGTCTGCTTTTTTTGTTTAAAAACAAGTCATGTTATTGAGGTAATTTGTAAGAGTTTATGAGTATGAAGTTACTTTATCGGAGGCTCTTATCTTTATTGGGATATTTTGCCATTATGTGGCGGGATCGAGTAAAAGGAAGTTTTTAAGCGAATTTATGCGTTTGTGGGGGTGAGTTTTTTTCTTGTCGTGTAGTTCAAGAATTGGATGTCTTTGAGAGTTTTGTGTGCTGAGCAGTGATGGTCGTGGTGGTGCGAAAGGGGTTTCTTGTATAAATTGGGTTGAAAAATCAGAGGAATGTCGCTTGTAATAAAAATTTGTCTTTTTACAAGATCATGTTGCAACTTTCATATGGGAATTTTTCGCATGATTGATTTTTATCTTGCTGGGTTACATGTTCAAGTGCCAAATCTTGAGTTCATATTCAAAAACTCATAAAAATATGGCACTAAGATCAGCAACAGAAAAAAACTCTCTAGTACAACAAAGAAGCAAAAAATTCAAGCAGCGGAGAAAACTTTTTTTTATATTTTAACTATCTCGTTTCATAATTTATGAATGAATGGCTCCCTGTCAAACGCCATAAACCAAACGTTTTCTCCATTGTTCATAAAATCCATTTATAATCGTAATGTCGCTGCTCCCACTTATACGATACATTACAACTCACATTACTACTACCTGTCTTGAGATGTGTGGTGCTTGTTTGAGGATGAGAAATCACAAACATTAACGTTGTTTTATGAGTTTCCTCACCAGAGAGGTAAAAAAGAATGAAGAGTCGAAGAAGAAAAAAAGAAATTGCACTTTACAATCTCTCGTCTTGAATTAAGAATGAGTGGATGCACACTCCCTGCACCATGCCAAGTTTTAACATATTTTACCTGTTTTTCATAAATATTATATTATGCTGCTTTCATTCATAATAAGCGATATGAGCGAAATGATAATAATAAAATATTACGTTTTGTTTTCTTGTCCATCTGTGTGTGCACAAGTTTCTTATGATATGCGCAGTTAAGCTTAATATTGTTACGACCAAACAATCATCATGAACTGGCCAACAAGACCCATTACTGCGTGCTTGAATGCTTTGTACGTGCAATTCAAAATGGCATGTTTCAGCTTCCAATATACTCTCTCTCTACCATGTTTACAGCATCTTCTCCCAAAATCCCATCCCTTTACAAGTTCACTTGAAAAAACTGTTTGGGTACATGATAAATAAGGTCCTGTGAGCTGGACAACTCCATATGATCATAATTATCGAAAAACGCAGTCATGCGATGAGCAGTTGAAAATATCTACAGAAAAAATCAGGAAAATTACCCGAGTCTAGTTTGTTTTCAGTGATTATAAAACAAAAAAGATATTATATCTTATTATGAATGAAATCTTTATACTAAACAATGTAAAAACACAAGAAAATGTTAAGTATTTGTATATATGCATTCAAAACAACATGTGTACACATTTCCTCGTGTAAAGCTTCCCCAAGAAAAAAATTAAGCAGAACAACGTAAAGGTGCGGACAGGTGAATCATAATCAACATAAAAACAAGGCTCGTAAATCTAAACTTTAATTAATCCTTGAAAACCTCATCTCTCTACCTGCTTAAGTCTGTAAAACAGCATATTTTTGTGCTGAGAAAGAGAGAAACAAGATTTAGGAGTTTTCTCCGTTTCCTCTCCACACACAAATATTTATTATTTTGGGAATGCAGAGAGGTATGTACTGATGAGTATGTGAACACTGTGAAAAAATCTAGAAGAATTGGAAGTTTAAGTAGATCGCTGCAGGATTTAGTTGTATATTTTCATCTTTATCACTAGCTAATAAGACAACGAAACAACTAGAGTAAAAGTCCTGTTTCTCACACAGACACACTTGAAAGTTTTTACCTATTTATTGGGGCTTATTAATCGGGTATTTGCTTTTAAGGGATCATTGTTAAAATAGTTCCATTTTTTTCGAGAAACGTTAACCTTTTCGTTATACAATAAAGCTGATATATAGAGAATAGTTTTGTATCGTGAGCAAGGTTCTGTTGGACATAAAGTACAAGTAAACTGACAAGCATTTAATGTAAACTCACTTGGAGATGAATTATGGCTTGAGAGGGGGTCAATACGTTTGTTATTTAAAAAAACTACAGTCTACTCTATACTGTACATACGAAGGCTTTTTTTCTAAGGATTTTGGAGTTTTTAACTTGATGACCCTTTCCCTGACCTCATACATCTGTACAGTATAAAAATGCCATGTTTGTGTGGCTGTAAGCAGCAGTGGTTTTTTCGATTGCTCTTTTTTTTCTATTTGAGTGTCTTAACGTTCCAAAGTCTGCATAGACCTGCTGGAGATCTGCGTATCCCACAGGTAAAGTCAACCTGGTCAAATAAGAC
This sequence comes from Entomobrya multifasciata, assembly GCA_034693345.1. NCBI lineage: Eukaryota > Metazoa > Arthropoda > Collembola > Entomobryomorpha > Entomobryidae > Entomobrya > Entomobrya multifasciata. The sequence goes on from JAQFXM010003845.1 coordinate 5,154, forward strand.
GAATGGGTAGATATGATGAGCGTGAAGGGAGAAAACCAAGTATGTATTACGCTTACCTTTTTTTCTAGAAAAAACTCACCCTCTGGTGTATCTGGCCCGTTAGGTCTACTCGCATTGTTACAGTTACGTACAAAAAGGGTTGAATACATGAAAAATTATTACACACAGAATCTTTGGAATATTTTAATCTTTTTCTACTGCTGCAGCTGAATGGTATCATGAAAAGATGTAGCTACTGATCTCATCAGATGTTAAGCCATTTTTTACAAGATATGGGTTTTGTGCGTTTACCAATTTTTCATTTCATTTTGCCCGTTGACTGCCATAAAGATTGTTGTATTTGAATTCTCCGACCTTTTGTGCTTTTTTATTGTTGTGTGTCAAGCTTCATCTTGTTTGAATTCGATATAAAAATGACTTATAGCGTATTATGGTGGAATGGGAAATTTCTACAATGGAATTCGATGTTGCTCTCACACAAGCTTTGCCGGTAAATGTAAACGCGTCTAGTGTCGGACAAATGAGTGTAACATTTTGAAATAAACTGTGTGGTAAGTTGTAAATTCTTGTGTGCTAGAATATTATGTGCTATCATGAAACTTCCGTTTTCAATAATACGTTGTACATGTGAATGTTGTAGTTACTTGACAGATCAAAAGTGGATTATTCTACAAGTACAAAACAACCTACTTAATTTCAAGCGTATTTGTAAGCGGAAGCACTTTGAAATTTGATCGGGCTCCTTTTCTTTGACTTTACTGATGGAGAATATTTTAATGTTTATCGTTATGAATCTGCTAGAATACTCATGTTTTCAGGTAGAAAAAAACGGGACAATCCGAGAGATGCTTGTCCATAGTGAACAGTAGTTATGGGTCTTATTGCTTGCATCCGTCCGTCATTCAATCTATTTGTGTACTTAAGACAGTGACACAAATCACCCCATCGGACAAAATACGACCGTGGACATTTTTATCTCTGTATCATCGTCATCTTGATATGAAAAAACGTAGATTCTTTTTATTACACTATTTCTCCATCATCGTGTCGGCAACGTGTAGCTTGTCTGTTATGCACAAAGGAAAAGATTGTCAGTAGCCTTATTTTCCAAGCGGCAATTTGTCTTAAGTCCTGTTTTTAGATGATGATAAGATGGATAAAAACAAACATGTTTTTTTATGTTGTTGCGACAAATTTTTCTTACATCGTTTTCGTGTACAAGAAAACTTATTATTATTTTTTCTCATGGCATTTATAAAAAACCTAATGATTATTCTCTGTGAGGAATCATTGATGTCGGAAGACGGAGTAACTGACCAAAGACAAAAAAGGATTTGAGAATGTCGTAGGGTATGATTGTGTGAGCGGGTGCGCGGTAGAACGTGGACCGTGTAAAAACCAAGCAAAAGTACAAGAAAACTATCACTCCATAAAAATACGCGCATGATGCAATGAATCTCGAGATAAAGATCAGAATCAGACAAATTTGTCCGGTGACGTGAAGTTTTTTTGTAGCTACAAAAAGACCTCTTTGTCTTTTTTAGATTTTCTTTTGTCATTTGTATGTCCCTCCTGTGATGATGCTGCTTTCTTGCTTTCACATCAAGTACAATTTTAGAATTATGACGTGGCAGAAGCAAAAGTCAAAGGGTTTTCGTTGTTTCATAAAGTCATTTGTTTCAAAGGAACACAACGCTATCTTGTGTAATCACTAAAAATGGTCTTGTGTGAGATATGCGTTGCTCTCTGTGTACTTTGTAGTACGATAAAGGTGAATTTTTCGATGCGCAGTGTCAATCAAGAAATTTGGAGTTGGAATTATGCGTATGATTTTGACTCTTACCAGTATTCAAAGTTGAATACACATTATCATGAGGATGTCGACAATGCACGTCTTCCAAACAAAAAACCCTACGACAGAGATGACAACAATTGAATAATGAATTTCGGTAGTTTTCTTGTCCTGCAACATTTTGTATAAAAGCAGATGGAAGCACCTCTATTATTATGCTGCTAGCGCGCCTAATTTCTCTAAGTTATATTCCTCATGTTACACATTTTTATAAAAGTTAGAAGCTGCTGCCTGCAATCAGCCAAAAAATATAAACTTGTTAGCAGAACAACAAAATAGTTTTCATGATCAATTCACCAGCAGAAGAATAATATACTTGACACATACTCTATCATCTTCCTAGAGTTGTTGCATGGATCATCTTCTTGGCATCGGAGAGAGGAAACATGATGACGACTTGTGATTCTGAGCAAAGATAAAAAACGATATGTTAAAGATGAGCAATATAAAAATCGCATGATGGGATTATATAGTATAAAAGCTTTTGTCTTTTTGGTTGTTTGTAAAAATAATATGTCCTGTTGAAAATGACTATACAAAAGAGATAGACATCTTTTTTTGACTCACGCCAAAATAAAAATTCAACCTGTACCAGTAGCGAAGCAAGCAAGAAAACTAATGTCTTGCTGATGACGGTGCAAAATTGATTGTTTCAGAGAGAGAGAGAAGAGGGTTTACAAAGCGTGCATCAGCGAAGGATCAGGTGTAACTTATACGAGTGTGCTTACGTATCATTTCTTGCTGAGTAAAAAGAATCCTCTTGATTTTATTGTGATCATGTTTGTAATGATGGCAAAAGGCATCGTTGTCGTCGTGGCCTTTTAGACTTTTTTTCGTTCATTATCATTTGGAGAACTAGTGACTGCTACTGATGATCATGATGATGATGCTGGTTGAATGAGAAGAGATTCGTTAACGTTATTATGAAGATTATATGTGCATGTATATGCATATCATACATAAATTTACAACGAGAAGTGATGAATGGGTTGGCTTTAAAAAGATGTGCGGGTTTTTTATGTATTGAAACGTGTGTAGCATAGTGTCTTTGTTAAGGAAAAAATTTCGCATTGTTTTAATTTGTTTTTGTGTGGTAAACTAAATCAACCTATCGACCGCACACACATCATCAATATTGCACATGACAAGAGTAGCTTCTGCTTTACTACAAGAGTGAAATGAAACCTACACGAGTTTTAAAATTTTCAGTGAGGATTCTTTTGGTGTTTTGTTGATTGATGGGTTAGGTAAACTGGAAGTGATGGAAAAATTATCTCTGAAAAAAATATTAGTCAGGTTGTGTATTGTTGCATCATAAGCTTTCTAAAACAATTTTCTGTATTTTCAATTGAATCGTTTTGTTGATGGGTTTACTAATGGGTATAGCTCCCATTTAAGTTTTTCTTAATGACATCTTTTAACCGATACGATGCTTTACGTTTATTATCGTAAACAAAATAGAGAGTTTTGTTGTCATTATCGTTAGTTTTATTGTTATTGGGTTTCTTTCTTCTTGTGAAGCACGAGAGTATGAGGATTGATTCTTTTTTTCATTCATGATTTTTTTGGGGAAGTTTGACGAATAGGTGGCGGCTTTGTTGATGATAACACAAAAGATGATGAGAGTCAGGAGTAATAATCACGGAAGTGAACGGTTCTGTTTAGAAATGATTGGTTTTTTTTGCTAAAACAAAAGAGAATTACCTGAAATATCTATTCTTAAACGTGCTTTATCAAATGACCCCAGACATGACACATTAGTGCTGCAATATGTAGACTAAAGAAATGGGCTTCATAAACAATTTGAAAATTGTGAACCTGTCGTCGGGTAATACTTTTTGCTCTTTTCTGTCTGTCTGAAATACTATTTTTTCTTAAGCACACACACTCCCAGAAAAAAACAGAGAACGATTGCAATGTGATCCGAGACTCCCTGGTGTGCTACCCTTCATCTTCCTCTAAAAACCAATTTTCTTGCTCGTGTTATTTATCTCTTTCTTATTTCTGAATCTCGAGCTAATTTACTCCCTATAGGGTTTTCAAGGCACCACACTCTCTTAAACTTTTTTTCTAAAATAAATATCTTCACAATTTTCTCCTTGTCTTCACCAAGAGATGATTTCTTTTTTGTCTTGAGTAATGTGTGTAATTGCGGTTGTGTGTATAGCGTGTTAAATTTTTAAAAACACATTTATGTTGAAATAGGATTTTTTTTGAAAAACATATTATTCACTTTTAGCCCCCTTCTGTGTGCTATATTTGATCTGGTTAAATAAATAAAATTGAGTGTGTTTCGTTTTTGGAGGTATCACGGTTTTTGCGAGGAAATAAGGCGATTTGGATTAGAAAATGAAATTGAACTTTGACATTTGTACGATTAGCTATTGATATTTTTTGGATGATCTTTAAAAGAACTTTTGGATGCTACTGAAATCGTTATAAAGCTTGAAATGAACAAAATCCCAAAAATTACGCTTAAAATATTAATTATACACTTGTTTAGCTCGTCTGCACCTACAACATAACTTGTACTAAACCAGCACCATACCTGCTGCCTGCATGCTGCCGTCTGTCGTCGAGTCTCCTGTATTTCAAAAATACGCATCGTCTCATTTCTCTAATCAAAAGCGTAATAAAAGAATCCCAGAAATAAAAATCTGATTCAACTCATTCAACTTTTCCTTATTACCAGGATCGAGACTTTTAAAAAACCACATCATTGTTTTTATTCTACACGATTCCCGCTGATTCTCCACCAAAAAAATGTTTTTATAGAACAGAAATGGTTATTTGTATTATTTTCCTCCTCAAAAGATAAATCGCCATGTCCTTTTGTAAATACGATTAATTTAGCCTAAAGGTAGTCTTTGATGCAATGACTTTGGTTGGTAAGTAGGTGGTTAGCTGGTGAATCATTATGTAGTGCTGGTATTAAAGAACCAAGTGTTTATGGGAAACGAAATTTACTAAAGGTCCACTATACATGATAACATGATATGCAATATGCAAGCAGTAATGTTCATGATTATTTAAATGATATTTTAAGGTACATACGAAACATCTTTTAAAATGAAAACTAAATCAAACTAAACAATTCTTACGGACTTAGTTTTCAAAAGTGATTCATTTTCAGGTTACATAACACACAAAACCGTTTCGTTTCAAAACTTAAACATCAAATCAGCGCCAACTCTAATAATGTTAATATATTTTAAGTTTAAAACAGGTAAGGTTAACGTATTGAGTATTGTGTTTAAAAGCAACCCAGATATTTACAGACTTTTCCCTTTACTCTGTTGTTTATCGTGTTGAGTCGAAAAATTTCATAAACCCGAGGCTGGGCAAGGAGTCGTCATTGTGCATCCTACGACGGATGATCATAAATTGTCCCACTGAAGTGCACGCGTGTTTCTTAATTTTTCTTAAACTTTAGTGGTGATGTACATAAAACCTCAGATTTTTTTCGTACAAAACCCATCATCACATGTAATGAGTCAAAAGACTAAAAGATGGATTCAATTAAGAAACATGCAAAACAAGCATAATAATTTAAAGCTCCATATTATACCTCCAATTCCTCCAATCTTTGAAGACAAGAAAACCAGTTATACCGAGACCACCAACACCTCCACCTTCTCAGGTGCATGCTATGACAAATCAATTTGCGGAAGTGGAACTAGAAACAACTACAACAAATAACAATGCCAAGTCTGCCAATGATGGATTTACACTTGTAACTAAAAGAAAACGAAAACTTGCCACAGCAATTGTTGGAGCTGGTAGTAACAGTGGGATAAAGACTGTTTCCAAACCACTGAGGGTTAAAACGGGAATGATACTTGTATCACGTTGTGATCCGGAAACCACGTGTGACGATGTTACTCGAGAAATCCAAAATTTGCAGACTAACATTCCGTACAAGCTTCAGGGAGTCGAAATTTGGAAATCAAAGTATGAGACGTATTCATCTTTCAAGGTGATTTATGAATTAGGAGAAATACCGTTGAAGCAATTTTTGAATGAACTAATCTACAACAATTACGTCGATCAACTCTGGCCAGCGGGAGTTTTAGTGAAATCATTTCGACCAAATTTTGTCAAGAAACCCTTTTATAAAACTCAATGAAAATTGTAACTTGGAATATTCAGAATTTCAAAAATAACTACTTGTTTATGCAACAGGATGCAGATAAATATGAAATTATCCTACATCAGGAAACTTGGTTGTATAGTTTTGAACATAATATAATTGAACAAGAAATTAGTAGTTTTGACTGTTTTTGTGCTTCAAGTATGAAAAACTCGAGATGTGGTTTGAGAGGTAGGCCTTTTGGAGGAACTGCTATATTAATCAAGAAAACATTATCTAAGGCAATTAGTTCAGTACAGCTGTCAGATCCAAGGATCATCTCTGCTGTAATCAAGACAGATCTTGGCGAGCTGCTCGTTGTAAATGTATATTTTCCGTGCAATATTAGTTCAAATGAGGAAATAATAACGAAATACCTGGGCACTGTGGAAGCACTTATTCAGAATCATGATGGACCAGTGGTAATTGGAGGGGACTTCAATTTATCTCCTGGTACACAAAAATTTACTGAGCTTTCTCAACTTTGTAATGATCAAAAAATGTATATAGCTGATATCTTAAGCTTATCAGAAGACACATGCACATATTATTCAAAAGGAAGGACGAACAAGTCTTGGTTGGATCATTTTATTATTAGCTCGTCTATGAAATATGAAATTCAACTGCCATATATCGTATCTCCATGTGATCATTTGCCTTTAGTAATAAACTTAAAATTATTTTGTCTGCAGTTCTCTACTGAAAAAGACTCTCCTGATAAGAAGTGTACAGTTCAGTGGGAAAGTGTAAGTGAATTAGATAAGGAAATGTACTGCTCATCTGTGCAGAAGGGAATTGACTATGACTTTGAATTTTGTATGGAACCAAATTGCAATAGTACACATCACAAGACACAGCTGAACGAAAAAGTAGTTGAACTTATTTCCTTAATGAAAGCCTCCGCTTTTGTTTTCAAAAATAAAAAAGGTCGAAAATTTCGAAGTCAAGTATGTGGATGGAATGAGCACGTTAAATTGTTTTATGATGAATATAGATGCGCACTTCTTACATGGAAAAACAACAGCAACGATCACTCTTATTACGAACGCATGCATTGTGCACGACGTTCATTTAAATATGCATTGCGTAAATGTCAGAAGCAAAAACAAGGAATTCTTAAAGAAAAGCTTGTACGTTCATATTCTGGTAAAAATTTTCAAAAGTTTTGGTCTCACGTTCGCAAACAAGATTCAACAAAGAAAGAGGAGGAATCATGTGAATTGGATGGTGTTCGAGGAGAAAGTGAAGTGAGAGAGCAGTGGGCTCAAATATTCGGCAAGCTATTTAATGCTAACCAATCTCGTGTTTGTGAAAATTTTGTGAAAGACTACATATCTAGTAATAACGGTGACTCTGTGCGGTTCAGTGAAAGTTGTGTGTATGATTGTTTAAAAAGTTTGAAAAGTGGCAAGGCATGTGGATCTGAGGGTTTACAAGCTGAGCATTATAAAACTGCTGCTACTGTCATTGTGCCTTATATGACACTCATCATTAATTCTATGTTTGCACATTCTTATGTTCCTGAAATTGTTATGACAGTTACGATTGTTCCTATAATTAAAAAGAAAGGACTAAGTAAGAAATTAAGCTCAAGCTACAGACCCATTGCCATAGCTAGTGCTTTCTCAAAGGTGCTAGAATTGGTAATTATTAAGGAATTTGGTCATCTGATTTCTACAACAGCAAACCGATTTGGTTATAAGAAGAAAGTTGGAACAGAAATGGCAGTCTACACCGTAAAACAGATTGCGCATCATTATCTCCGTAATAGTACACCTGTATATGCATGTTTTTTGGATGCTAGCAAAGCTTTCGATAATGTAAATCATTTTTTGTTGCTCAAAAAACTTTGTCTGAGAAATTTTCCTCCACTTGTGGTTCATTTGCTCATGTACTGGTTTAGGAATCAAACATTCGTGGTGAGATGGAGGGGACTGCTTTCTTCGCCTTTCCCTGTACTCAATTCGGTTAGACAAGGAGGATTGCTTTCCCCGAGCCTCTACTCTTTGTACAGTGATCAGCTTTCTATTTTGTTAACTGAATCTGGCGTCGGATGTAGAATAGGGGGCACTGTTGTGAACCACACAATTTTTGCTGATGATGTCTGTCTTTTAACTACTAGTATATCTGCATTAAAAACTTTACTTAGTATCTGTGAAAAGTTTGCGAGTTCTCATGATCTCACTTTTAACCCATCAAAAACTGTCTGTATGGCGTTCTGTGACTTTTCATATGATTCTACTACACCATTGGTTAAATTCTGTGGAAAAAGTATTGCGTGGGTGACCAGTGTAAAATATTTAGGTTATGACATTTCATGTCGTGAAAGAGATGTGAGTGAAATGTGTCGAAGGAGGAGAGAAATCTACAGCAGAGCAAATTTGTTGCAAAGCAAATTCAGCAAGTGCAGCTTGGAGATTAAAAAATACCTTTTCCAGACTTATTTTTCCTCTATATATTGTTGTAGTTTGTGGGTACCATTTAAGAGAGACATACTGGAGAAAGTTAAAGTAGCCTACAACGATGCATTCAGGATGCTGTTTGGATATGGTCGCAGGAGCAGTGCGTCAAAAATGTTTTGTGATAATAATATGAAGGATTTTTCTGCAGTGAGGAGAGGCGCAGCTTACTCATTATTGGACAGACTTGCTAACAGTGATAATTGTATTTTAAAACTTATTGTCAATTCTGTATTCTTTACTGGTTCCTCCATTTCGTATGAATGGAAGAATATTCTGTTTAACATGTAATTTTTTTGACTGACTTTTTTGTGAATTAGTTTTTTAGACTTTCCATTTTCTTTCTCCCTTTTCTATGGACTTTGTCAACGCATTGTTTTTTGTGAATTTGATGAAAATGTCTGCAATAAAGAAATAATAAATAAATTAGGCAACCTAGGCTATTGGTGACTTCAATTTTACGTTTGCAAACTAAAATATTAATTTAATACAACAAAGCTATAAATCACAATTTATTTCCTATTTTTCAATTTTTATAGACACACGTTCAGTAATAATATCCAGCGAGACTCTCAAAATTATTCTTGCTTTAATTTTCGTTCAAGGTAATTCAAATTTGATATTTTTGATCTGTCTAAATTATTTATATTTCAAATGTTATGTCAAACATTTGACAAAAACATGTTTTCCAACACGGGTTTGTATAATTTTTCCTATCAGTTTAAACATGAAAACTGTGGTTTCATTTCTTCTAGACATTTGGAAAGTAAAAAAGCTCCTTAGGTCAAACAAAGTTGAAGTTTAGTTAACCATTGGATCTTAGCAGTTTAGATGAAGTATTTAGTATTATAAATAATCTTCTATCCTGAGCTCAAAATGTTGGTTAGCAGCAAATTTATTCCAATTATTGCCTTGGCAAATCAAGCCCACAGTAAAACAGCAGGATGTCTTTTTATTTATAACGTTGACTCCAAATTATTCGAAATAAATAATAAACCTCAACACGTCACTGCAAAAAGTGGTTATGTTTTTCGTTTTTTGGTGTTAGCAACACTTTTTTGATTAATTTGCCTTGAACTGCTATATTTGAAACTAGAGATAAACGGTAGATCTAAAACCAATAAAGAAGGTAGCGTAGCGACATTAAGTGTTTACATGTTACTACTTAGTATAAACGTTGCAGTAGTAGTCATGTACTTTGTCCGGTGGAGACACCCGGAAGAATATTTGACATTTATAAACGGTCTCAAGCAAATGGAACAAAAAATATTAGAAGGTAAGTTTTTCAATTAGACTTTTGCATGATACCTATTCGCCCAAAATTTTCTTGGACCAATTTAACTTCATTGCTTTTAAACTGATTTATGCATAGTTTGTATGGACAAACCAAATCGAAACGAATTCGGTGCACACCTAGCGACATATTTTCTTAAAGCGAATATCAAATTTGTCGTTCCTTCAGTAGCATTTTGTGCTGCATTTGTGACAGCTTATGATCCGTCAATTCCAATAAATATTGAGATCGCCTTTCGTCATACAATAGGGGGCCTAATATCAGCATTAGTTCCTCCAAATCAACAAAACCTGTTTTTTACATACGAGTCATACAAGGTTGTCAAACATTTTTCGTTAACTATCTATACTGGCTTGTATTGTGTATGCAAGGAGACCGACTTGTAACTGATCTTTTGATGGGTTCAGTTTCTTTGACGTATTTTCAACAAATGTTAACTAGGTAAGCATGTTTAAAGACCAGTATTCGTATAAATTTCATCATGAATGGAAGCAATCTAATGTGCATTTAAGTAAATAGAAGTTTTAATAAACTTTTCTAGAACCTTTCAAAACAAAGATTCAAAGATATTTATTTCTTGGACCAAACTTCAAAACCACATAATAGCTCAGCGTGGTTATCAAATTCTAGTGGAACGGTTTAACAACTGTATGCAGGTTATTTCAATGCAAGCTTTAATTTCAGCTGGATTTATGGAAGTTACGACAGCATTTCTTTTACTAAATGACTCCTCAAAATCGACTCCAGTTCCACACATGCTACAACTATTCTTTATTTTATTGTGTGTTGAAACGGCTTTCATCATTTTATTTGTATATAGTTTCCTTGGAAAAGTCTCTGCTGAATCCAACAAATTCAATGGCATGTTAAAGAAACGAATGGAGCATGTGATGGCAAATAAAAAACTATTCAAAAGATTTGCCCATTCTTGCCCAATGTTAAAAATTACCTTTGGGGAGTCAAATTTTATTGAAAAAACCACACCATTAGTATTTGAATCCTATTGTGTTGCTCGACTAACAGATTTGATGCTTCTTCAAAAATAAAACATATGGTGAAAATAATTAATACATTAAAGAAGTACGTATCGTTAGTAAAAGTTAAATTAATGAATGCAATTTTAAATTATTTAGCTACAAACTTTGTATTTGTTCGAAGTTAAAGTAATTTGATATAACGAGTGACAAGCTTAAAGTAAGAAATTAAATTAGCAGACAGAATCATACTATGTAATAAAAAGCTTCGTCTTCGAAATATCATAGTATTAACTTGTGACCAAATGTTTAAAAATATGTTTTCATAAAACTCCAACCAGTATATTATGTTAGGAGTTTCTTTTGCATTTAGGCAACATGAAGATATATAAATTTATTCTAATTAGTTTGTCAAGAATGTTTCGTTTCGCCATTTCTTATGTAAGCTTATCATATGTCGACTAAATTTAATGAAGGTATAAAGCCAACTTACTTCGGTTTTTTTATTGTGAAGAAAGTATTCTAAGTGAAAAACATTGATGTTATTTAAATTGTACTTTAATTCCTTTCCCTTCAAACGCTTGACCAATTGTAGAACGAAAATAATTCTTGCGTCAATGGATTTCAAGCATAATCTAATAATCTCGAAACATTACTTTACAATGATAAACAATAACATGACATACATTGTCTTAAGAATACTGAATTGTATTGAGAAAAACATCAGCGACGCTGACCAGGGTAAGTTGCTGATATTTATATGCTACTACCTATGTACTTTCTTTATTGACTATTTTTTGTTTTATTTATTGCAGAAAACTATTATTGAACTATTTAAACTATTTATTGTTTGCAGAAAACTATGATAGATGAACACGAATAAATATACACTAGCTTTATTACACTTACTGTCCATAGAACTCATTTTATTTTTGCACATACGCAATCGACACCAACTATTATGCTGAATATGGAAACTACATAATTTGGTATGATAATATATATTTGCGTGCCTCTCTTCGTGTTGGTTGTTGGCTAGACGACAGATATGTCGTTGCGATTAAGATGAATGATTTTGGTTAAAATTAAAATGTTAAAACTGGTTTTCCAAAGTTATCTAGTAAAAACTTGCTAAAACAGCTCATATGCCAACTCATTTTTGCTTCTATGTATACCCTGGTCAAACACAAAGCATACACAAAAGTCTATGCAAATTCAAAAGGAAAAAATTTAAGTTCTTGATAGTGTTTGAGCATAAAAGTACGCAGTTAAATGGAATAAGAAAAAAGGAAAGCATGGGTGTTACAGAAAGAATGACGTATAAAACTCGTAACTAGGCAGAATATTAAATTGGTTGAACAATAATCATTCTTTTGGGTTTGATAATAAGAAGTTATTTTATATCGTATGATATGAAATAAGCTTTTGCCAGTGCTACAATCCTTAGGAGTTCATTTTGAGTATAATCATCGGGTTTGACCCAAACTTACACAATGTGTGCACTTACGTCAATGCCTGTCATAAATTATTCAGCAGTTATCTGTTGCTATCAAGAGAAAACGAAAAACTTTACAACTAAAATACTAAAAATTACAACTTAGCAAAAACTAAACTTGACTGACGATAAATATTGATTCAGCATTTTACATGATAATTGCGCGGTTATTTCCGTAAGAAGAGCTACTAAATTCGTAAGTTATAAAAATGCTTGAACAACTAGCTGTATTTTTCCATAGTAGGCCTGTAGAGGATTTGAAGTTTCACTGATAATTTGAAAGTTATAAAAGTCGTGAAACATACATATCAAAATCATTTTTGATAAAATGATAACCCAATACGTGTCCTTTTACATGTTTAGGCTGTTTGCTTTGGCCTCAAGTAAACACCAATATTATGCTAGGTTAAAAGCAAACTATTTGTTATATTTGAAAAGCAAAGTTTGTTCAAATATTTAATTATATTTCAGAATGTTAAAGTAAATACGTTTTGACGGAACAATGTCTTTGGTAAACGATGAGAAATTTCGAGTTTTTGGAAGAGTAAAGTTCAGAAAGCCAGTTAAACTTTATGAGTTGGTTTGAACAATTATCTTTAATTTTTCACGCCAGGTACTACGATTTTTATAACTGGAAGAAATCCCAACGTATTCGAATGAAGTCCTCAAATACAATTGAATATATTCTGAAGTTAAGAATGCTTCTACAAAACATTAAACATTTGATCACGTCGAAAATGGAATCTCGAAAATTCCCTGACGAAAATTGTCTTATTCATTTAACAATGAGACAGGTGAGCATTTTATCAAGTGCTCCAATAAAACTTAATATTAGGCAAAAACACGACAAAACATTCCATTTCACAGTTTTAAGCCAACCAGAATATCGGTCATTTAAACGAAGAAGTTTACTGTTTTTCGTATCGTTTTTCTTGCAAATAGTGCAATTTATCAGGGGTCTAATTCAAATGAATGGCCCTGTACACCAAAGCCCCTACAGCATATTAGGTTTACAAACACTGATTCAACTAGCAATGTCTGCTGTTTACATACATTCATGTCAAAACAACGGCAACACGTTCGCAACCTATTTCAATAGTATCTTCACATTTAAGAAAAACAATACAAAAGTTATTTCAAGAGTTGACCCGAACTTGCGCCGTTTGTCTATGATTGAGCATTTGAATCTCCTATTTGTTCCAGCAATAATATTTTGCACTGCTATATTTTCCCCCTGTTTTGTACTTGGCTTTCACTGGAGCAATCCATGCAAACCTACTTTAATAGGATACTCTATCTTAGAAGAATGCTATGATAGTACAAGACGCAAAATATGTCTATTACGATTTGTATGGAAATCTGCCATAAAACTGGCAATTTTTGTATTAAATATTTGGGTTTGGAGTTATGGTTTAGTTGGAACCTCGTTTATTTTGATAATGGTGCACATAATAG
>JAQFXM010003846.1:0-18806 GCA_034693345.1 Entomobrya multifasciata
AGGGTCACTAGAGGTCAAAAACTTTTCTTGATATGACGTGTCTTCACATGTCTCTACATTACATGTCATGCTTCATCATCGTCTTTTCTTCATGTCTTGACATGACTTGTTATAATCTTACAATAAAATCCAAGTCTCTTTCTGCTAAACCCATAAATACAAACCAGCGTAGAAAGCATAATCAGGTACTGTCAAGTGCACAAAAAATTGTTTACACAAGGAAACTTGAGCCTTTAAATCCATAATCCATCCACTCTTGTTAAACTTTCCCTTCACTGTGTTTGTAATACTTAAACAATAAAGACACATGGTATCTGCTTTGAAATCCTCCTTTGATTATTTATTTTACTTTTAGTAGTAATTTAAAAACCGTAGTTTAACTGCTGGACGCTTTAACATATAAAACTATGATAAAATTCAACATGAGCCCTTAAATGTATGGGTTACGAAACCAACACTACGCAATACCTTGTGTAAAACAGTGGAAGCGTTTAAGAGTGTGTATGAAGCATATACGATCAATTATACATACCCATTATGCTTTTGTAAACCAACGTTACACAAAGGAAGCAATGGAGAACAAAAAATCCACCCGTTTCATTTACAATTAGTTTAGGACAACTTTCCAAGACCAACACAGGGAGGGCAAGAATGCAGAAAATGTTATGCATGATTTTCCAGTAACAAAACAAATATATCATTTTACACTACCTCGGCAAGTTCCGCTCAGCTTCTTTTCACGATATTGAGTGCGTTATAATGAAAATTTTATTTTGAAATTCTGTTTCATTTTCTGTCCACGTTCCTGCACTTAAAGGATAAATCAATAATAGTGATGATGTATTAACTGAAAACCAAGATTGCTCAACCACCAAAACTCTGCTGTCATAACAAATCTTATTCTAGGCCATTTTTGTGAATGAAGAAGTATTTTTCAGTCGAGTTGCTGGCAATACCCTCGTTTCTATCAAATTTATGTAATGTATTAATTTTATCTAATTGTGAGGGAGTTTTTAGCTGACACGTGCTTGGAATGGATTAAAGTTTTCATGTATTTTCCAAATATCACATCATAAACCAACTTGATATTTAGACTTTTTCTTGTCATGATCAAGTCACTGTTGAAAAATAACGGAGGATTATAAATCAAAAAGTGAATATTATGGATTTAACTTCATTGTCACTTATTCGAATTACATAATGCTCTTCTCAACTCACTTAAGTTTTATCTATCTACCAAATATCTGGAACATCCATTAAGTTAATTACACACCCAGGAAACTTACCTTTCACTGTTAAAGAATACATATTATACAAAAATACACACTTGTGTTTTGCTACATTATCTCTTTGGTGAAAGCTGCCACTGTTCATTTGACACAATACTGCTGCTGCTGGCGATGAGGCTAGATAGAAATCAGTGATGATGAGTGCTCACCTGCCTTTCTGCCGTTGGTTGTCTGTTGAATGGTACAGCATGGGAAACACTGTTTGCCATCATACTACATTGTTGAAGGTGTGAGAGGCACGTGTGCGAAATGTAAAGGAAGGAGGTCGTGACAAGCAGTACCAGGAGACTTTTCTGCCTTCCATTATAATGGTTTCATTACAGCACTGATTACTAGACATTTGCGACGAAAGTGATATTACCCTTTTATGAAGTATTAATTTATGTTTCCCACGAATGTTATAGCGAAAAAATGGATTCTGGTTATTAGAAAAGTTGAAAGAGTAATGTAATGATTGCTGCCAAAATGTTGTTGCATAATGTGGGAAAGAGACAAAATATGCTGAACAATATCTACATTTGATGAACCAACGGTAAAAAATCAATTTAGTTTCCGACATATTTTTATTCAATTATGTATTGAAATTCACATATATTTAATTTATTCAACACTTTTTATAAACTTTTTACCATGATATTTTACGATATTCTACTTTACTAAATCTTTGGTACAAATAAATAACTGACTACATAGCTGCCCTTGAATATTTTAGTGGATGACTCTATTACCTTAACTTACACAAATAGAAGAAATAAATTGCTATATTTTTTACTAACTGAGTGATGAAGAAATTCGCATACAAACTTATTTGTTAAATATTATGTACATAAATAACATCAAGTCTTCGTCCTTGAGTAAATGTAACATAAATTATTATTACAATGTTTTATTTACATAAAAATGACTTGAAATACGATTCTAAATTCATAAGTGCGCAACTGAAGTTGTAAACCAAAATTGCTAGCTACATTTCTAACGCAACACATGCAACTAAATCTTTCTTTTGCCCTTGATTCATTCCAAAATGGATTTTTGTACATAAGTATAGCTTGCCAATAATGTTAATTGCTATTGAACGGTGAAATCAGGCAGATGGGCGCCGGGCATAGCTAGTCAATACTTCCTGAAACAATTTCAGCTGCGTAGTAAATGAAGTTAAAACTATTGTATTTGAGGATTTGATTCGGAATTTCGATCGAAGTCGATGAGACGATGTGTGTGGGCTGCTGTTGTGAGATATTACATAGCTAGTAAAGATCTTTGTGTGGGTGTTCAGCGGTTGGTTGGCCAACAGTGATATGCATAGAGGGTGTTGAAAAGCAGATTAGTGGGGTTTAGATAAGGCTTTATTTCATCCCTATTGTAAACAACCTATAAAAAGGATAAATTACACTTTTATATGATCTTTTAGATTTTGAACAAATAAACTAAATCAAACTGAATTCTATTTTCTTGCAACTGAAATGTTGGAAGCGTAACGCAATATTCAAAGAAAGCGATGTTGTTTTAAGTATCAATGGATTATTTATATATGTCTTGTACCATTTTGACAAATTACAATAATTACCTTGTCATCTTTCATAAGAATCTTCACAGCAACTTTCCGCGGTTGGGGAACATGGCAAGGAGAAGTGATATCTTGTTGAAACTTTCGTTTGGTTTTGTACCGGCGATTTTGAAACCATATTTTGACCTGTGAACAAATTTTGCAATAAAACAGTGCCTTAGTCAGTATTAGGATACAAAATTATCAAAGATTTGGGGCAAGATGAGTCAAATGTATAAACAATTTGTGCGATTATCGCTAAATACAATAAGATACACTAAATATTGAATTGAAACTGCATGCATGTGAAATCTATGTAAATATTTATGTGCAGTAATAATTTGTCAGTAATCTTATATATCATCCATCGATCTCTAGAGGGTGTTGGTTTTCTAGTGGTTTCCATTTGGTAAAGTAATAAAGCTTTACTCTTTTCAACTAGGCAATTTAACCAAGCACGAGGAGCAAAAGTCATCATAATCATGAAATCGAGATGATGTTTTTAAAAGACGTTTCAGTGAAGAAATATAAAAAGAAGATAAATAAATGCAATATGTAATACAGATTTACTGGATGAGAGGAGAGGGAAGCGAGGAGTATAATAACACTCAGCCAAAATATCTTCATCAATATTTACAGAAAAGAGGAACTTGAGCCTTAAATCTAAAATCCATCTGTTCAATTAGGTATACAAGGAATACATCTGGCTCATCCTTGCTTGTTTACTTTGAGGCATTTATTAACAGACGGCAAAGAAGAAAAGCTATTGAGATGCAACTACTGAACTGATATGCTGCTTTTATGCCAACACTATTTTAAGCGAGCAAATGGGTTACACAAGAATTTCCTAAAAATCCAGCAAAACAGACAGCAGCAGAGATAGAAAAAAAGACAACGCTTGTTAATTGTGTTTTTTCATCTTTTACTGTTTTGCTGTTGCACTTGCTCCATTTTTACTTGCTCGTCAAGTTACAAAGTAAAGAAATACGAGTTCATAATATTGCTCTCCTACAGGGACCCCGTCTTTTAGGAATGTATGCGCTCTTTCAATCAACGTCATATATCACTTTTCACTTCTCTGTGATAATAATAAAGGAAACACTACGTTTTAACTTACTTGAGTTTCTGTCAGCTTCAGAGCTTGAGCGAGTTCGGCTCTTTCCGGTCCAGATAAATATCTTTGATGACCAAATCTCCGTTCCAACTCGTATACCTATTCATATAGATGATTGATAGAAGTAAAAAAGCCAATAAAATAACAGTGCAATGTACAGCTATGTTTGATTAATTAAATATTAACGATATGGATGCACAATTAGTACAAATGATATTATGGACTTTAAAAAAGTATTCGTACTTTAAAATATAAAGAAAATTGACATTGTTGGCACTATGGTACGTTTTTAATTTTTGGCCAAAATCTGAAGAAAAATTCATCAATAACTTCGGCAAGTAAACGATATTCTGTGTATGCATGTTCATAAAACTAAATTATAAAGCACAATGGTATATTATATAAAATTATTTTAGCTTACTTGTGCATGTGAAAACGCAGCACGAGACCGCTTTTTCCTCGGTTTCATTTCTCCATTGCTTTCTGCTTACACAAACAAAAAAGTTAATTAACCGTAAATTCATTTTTGTGCGTTAATAAAACCCTAAAATATTAAAAGAAATAATGAACAGTTTTTTGGGGTATTATAGTTAGTAACAATATTACAGGTTGATACTTGATTATATTTGATTTAAGATTTAAACTAAAACTATGAAACTTTAGTTTGACTGACTTAAATCTCTACTAATTTGTATGCACCCCTATTAATATATTTTCTAAAACACTACACTAAAAGAATAGTTGGATGGTTTTATATAACGTTACTTTAAGTATTTTTTGTTCACTATTCTTGTTTTTACGGCATTACGAAGTTTTTAATAAACTTAATTGCATTTTTATGACAATACCTTTTAAATGACTTTTCATTCTCATATCCAAAGCCTCACTATCCCATTCAAAATGACGATGTGCTCTGCTTAGACTAGTAGCTGCAATGAGATTATGGTCAGGATAATCGGATCCATCTTCACAAGCACTGTTAGATGTTGACAATAAGGCGCCCCAAACGCCATCCAATTGTTTATTACTTAAAATACTTTGAATAGAAAATGCAGTAGTGGGAGCTTCATCCGATTTATTTCCCGACATTTTTGATTCCATCCCCTTTAAACCCACTGACAATTTAGATTTATTTAATTAGCACGTTTTGATGTACAAGGGGGAAAGTTATTCTTATAATAAATCTTATGGTCGTTCGCTAAATGAATCCAAAGATTCTCAAGAATTTCGTCTGTTTTCATTTAACTCAACGTTTTTACAGCCTCGCACATTAACGATATCACCAAATTTAAAGTACTTATTTTAAACTTTTGCAATACAACTTAAAGATAGACAAAACCATAATATTTGCACAATTCACAGCTAATTTTGATTTTTGTGTTCGATTTTAGTAGAAAGTTGTTTGCAAGCCTCAATCCTTATGTGTTTGTTAATCAGGGTGCAATCACTTGTACACAATCTATGTAATAATCAACGTTTAGTAAGAGAGAAAGTGGAGAATATTTTCTTGAACGTTGCGGTAGGAGCAGCGGTCGAATCTGGAATGCTCAACCACATGAGGTTAACTTTTTTGTAGGTTATTGGCATTTCCATTGAAAAATTGATTCAACGATTCCAATGAGGAAACTGCATAATATCTTTGTTGTCTCATACATCCATTTAACAATAAACCATTGTGGAGTGCCCTAACTGATAGCATTGAGAGTAATTTAATATTCACACAAAGTAGTGAGCTTTCAACGATGTAACCCCAATATATTACCAACACCGCTTATTATCATTACATCAGCATCTGCAGCGAACAAATCCATCCAATTTGTTCAAATTGTTGTAACAAGTGCATACGTGCATTAAGGTGGTGCAAAGGGAGTGGCTTGATTTGGTTGCCAAACCAATGCCTGCTTTTGACCGTATGCTTACAACAGCAAGAAACACATCCTCAAACTCCTTGTAGATCACGCCAACCTTTTCTCAGCAGCCGCTTCCTCGTACTTGGTGTACGTTAAGCGTTTACAAAGTGTGTGATATAATGCTTTGCTTTATACAAACATAAAGGGAGAAATATTGTTTCGACATCTTGAATGAAAACGACAAGTTACAGAGAAGTAGCATGGAAAAAATGAAATATAAACATTGGTGGTGGATAAACTGAACTTTTTATCTTATATATAAAAGTATAATGTTTTTATTATAAACCATAGGCACACTAAACAAATACTTTATTGCCCAAAACAGTATAAATATAAGAGGATACTGCCATGTGGGTTTGACCTTGGCAGCTCATAATTACAAAACATTATGAAAACACTTGACCTTTATACTTTTTCGGCTTAAAAATTTGAGTGCGATATGATATCGATTCTCATCATATGGCATTAAAATCTCAATGAAAATCATACATAAATGAACGGATAAATAAATGTTGTGACGTATTGAAGTACTGAATTCATTAAAGAAATTTTATAGCAGGATTAGTCTTATTATAAAATTGACAGAATTTTTAATAGGAGCATCAGCCAAAGAGTAACATTTAAATTTTTACACACACTAATAAGGTTAAAACATTTAACATTGCTGTTAATTTTTTCATATGCTATCCAGATGGTAATAGAAGTTAATAAACAAAATAATACTTTACGTAGGATTTAACAGTTTTTAAATATTCATGCATGAACATTGAAAAATTTGACATAGATTGGAGCTGACTTCAAAACAGATTGAATGCAGAAGAACTATCATATTTTTCACCCAGAAAGTGAAATCGGCGCTTTCACTGGGCCATCTAGTACTCCATGCATTTGAATGGGTAATAAAGCAGAACAGATAGAAACAACTTGTAGTAAAAAGTTTCTGGAATACTCATAATAATATAAATGATAAATAACACTAGTTATCCCCCCTTGAGTCAATGTCAATTGAGTTCGAAATCTGCCCTTGATTTGGGCCAACCGATTAAACCAAAAATCAATAGGGTCTTCTCATTTATGTACATGTGTATTTTTTGTGTACCAGTTTGCATGACAACCATAGGAAGTGTTTGGACGATAGAGTGTGCAGTATGCACAGACGAGCAGAAGCAGATAGACTTTTTTGCCTCGCATCGCATCTATTCTTATAAAGCATCTGTGGAACTTCAAAATGTGTATTTCATCAACCTAACAAATAAGTAAGAGTAATATACAAGTAAGAGTATATTTTACGTCCTTCAGAATATTAATAAACATTTTATGCAATGTATGTTACTAAATTGTTGGGCATAAAGTAGAAGTGATTTGTGGTAGTCATAGAACATGATTTTTAATATTAGTTGGGGTAATACAGATGGCGCAAATGCGTTAAGACATTACGTTACGAGTGCAAAAAGAATGACAGCTATAAATAACTTTGTATAATAATCGCTTTAGTTCTAATTACAATTTTAAATAGAATTACTCCAGTTTGAAATCAGAGTAAGTGTTACTTCCGATAGTGTAGATTTATACAAGTGACTTTACTTTTACGTAGGAGGGAGGTTACCTGAAATCTCAATAAAATATGAAAGAGTTATAAATCTGGATTTCGCGTTGATTTTATAGTGAAATTTTGGAGTCGTAGTAGTTTATAGATTTGGGCTACTATTATTGGCGTACATGTACTTGAAAACCTTCCACAATTATATGCAGAAATATTGAGACGAATTATATTTAATACCCTGATGAAGATATAAGTTAATCTCGAAAGCTTGATTGTTATTTTAAATAAACACTTTTTCCACAAAAATCCCGTGCTTGTCAATATCATTTTTTAATACTTTATTCATTTTTGGGACGGCTAATTATTCTGATACACATCAATGACGCACAGAGTCAACCAATTCATTTTACAGAGATTTTGTACAAAAGTAAATTTTTTGGGTAATCTACAAGAGCTGCACAAAACAAGAGTTTTAAAATAGATGGTGAATTAAATGGAGTTATAATAAAAAATTCTAAGCTTTTGGAAAAAAATATCCGAGGGAACCATACACGTAGAACTTTAGAACATTAAAAGCCTGAATATAGCATATTACATGTAAATTACAAATTAAATACTAATAATTGTTTATAACTAATAATTGAAATTGAATATAACTTTGTTTTGAAGAAAATTGGTAAATTGTAAATATTTTTTCATACAGAAAAGTCATAAAAAATTATGTTTCGATTGTTTGTTTTAACTATTTTAATCAATTTTGCAATAAGCTAGTATTTGCAAATAGTAAAGCGTAAGTATCAACAAAATTCAATCTGCGTGTTTACATTTAAATACTAATTGAATTCGAAGTTCGTTCAAGGAGGAGTAATTCCTCCCCGAACTGCATGCGGCTTAAAACAGTTAACCAATGTTTAAATAATTGTGTATGCTAATCATGACGGTCATGGTTTCTTATCCTCATGGTATTCTAAAAGTAGAATTGTTGATATTATTTATTTTAAACTGACTTGAGAACTTAAATTATACTGTACACAAGCGTGTGCCGTCAAAATACCAACTTTTTTTTGATCAACACGACAAAAGATCAACCTCCAACTAAGCAACATCATTTAGACCAACCTACGTCATTAGATCAACAACTTTATTCATCAACTAACATAATTTTTTTTACATTTAATCATAATGTGTAAATAGGCAATTAGCTACTGAGGACAAAAATTCTTTCGTTGAAAGCATTGTATTATACCCCCAAGGCTGCGGCATCGTCAGGATTTTGAACTTATTCACTCTCCACCACGTCAACTAATTCTGAAGTCTTTCTCAAAAAATTTTCACTGGTCATTTTTAACTGATCTGGATTTGGAATATGGTTGGTGTGATCATCTTGTACCACATGATAACTAGAATATTCAGCAGTTTTTTAATTAAAATCTTTAACAGCAACAGTAGCTTTACACCCACTTTTCCTTCTCTCACACCGAAAATATGTCGTCTTGTTTTTCCCTGAACACCGATGGTAATTAGTGCCTTCAAAAACCAAAATTTTCTTGTCTTTATTACTATTGATGATTCAGAAGATTCCATGTTGACAGCTTTGCAGACAAATTCAATATGAAATGCGACCAAGAAAAGGAAGAATCTCTAGATTTTGACATGAAAAATGGTTTGCATAAAAAGTTGGTCAAATGTCGTATTTTGGGTTGATGTAAATGAGGTTGATGTAAAAGATGTTGCTCTTATGCCGTTATGGCAAATGACGGTTGGTCTTTTGACGTGTAACCGTACACAAGATATTATAAATGTTAAAATTGCCATTCAGTTTGAAAAGTTCAGGTGAAAGTGATCAGAGACTTAATGGATGAATGCATTACCTTACACCACGATCCTGATGCTTTTACACACAGTGATATAAGCATCTCAGTTATGAAGAAGCAACTTTGTCCTTGTGATCAGAAACAATTAACAGTACAACTAGTAAGTAGACTTTAGTAGTGTAATGATAATGAAGCTGTAGTGATAAAAGACCTTACATACAGCTAAATAAAACTTAGATATATGAGTTACAATGATAGAAAATTAGTTCAGTAATGCCAACACATTTAATTAATTATGAACTTGACACATATGTTTCTAAATCCAAACATTCTTGATTTCAATTGTATTTGTAAGTGATATCAAGTAGTAGGGAAGTAAAAACGTACTCATGTTTATTAGATAGAGATTTTCCATTATTTTCATATTTTCCTTCCTCTTTTTTATGTACTGTCGTAGTACGTCTTTATTCTCCATTCGTTTAGTGAATAGAAGATGCAAATTGTGGCTCCGAAAAAACTTGAGCTGATGCTGTCTCATCTGAGAGGAAGTTGCAGGAATATTCTTCACTACTTCCATCAGCCTCACGTCTCATTACATTCTTTTGTGGCGTTCTATTTTGGGAGGACACATTACTTTCAGTTGATTTCTGGCAAATTATGGGTG
The DNA here is from genome assembly GCA_034693345.1 of Entomobrya multifasciata. Classification (NCBI taxonomy): domain Eukaryota; kingdom Metazoa; phylum Arthropoda; class Collembola; order Entomobryomorpha; family Entomobryidae; genus Entomobrya; species Entomobrya multifasciata. Next base: position 9,881 of record JAQFXM010003846.1, read on the forward strand.
GGTTCATATAATTCTTTGGTTCACTGGTTGCACTCACGCTTGTGTTCATATTCACTCCACCGCCAGTACATGTACCTACCGAAGTTTGATTCAAATGCAAATCTACTTCTCCGCAGTTTCCCTTTGTCATTTCAAGGGGATTATTATTCAATCCCGAATTACTTGACCTAACATTATTACTCAATACCATAGTGGTTAAATTTGTCAGTGCTGATGCATGGCTAGTATTTGATTGAGAAATTATATCGTTAGGAAAAGTATGCGAAGAAACATGATGGAGGAACGAGTTATTGGACGAATGTGCAGGGATATTGTGATAAAAGTAACGAGCATCATCCGGCTCGGAAGAATAAAGTGGAACTCTAGCACTAGTGCCCCCATACGAGTCGGAAAAGCACGATGATGTGGACGATACTGCAGAAGCAGACCCTTTCTTAGATTTGTAACGTCGATTCTGGAACCATATCTTGACTTGATTTGGAGTTAACTTCAGGGTTCGTGCAAGTGAGTCTCGCTCGTTAGCAGACAGATAGCGCTGGAGTTTGAATCTCCTCTCGAGCTCCAACACTTGGGCCTGTAAAAACCAACAAAGATTTCATAAATAAGTATGTATTCATTTCACTAAAAAACTATGTCCAGTGGTATTAGATGCTCTTCAAAAATTAAAAAATCATGCATGCATGCATGTTTGCATTTGAGTAAGTAACAAATAAGTTCAAATATTGAATGTTTGAAAAATACTTGCAAGGGCAATTACTTTTAAAAAACATTTTCTATCACAGCATTAATAAAGCATAAAATCCTGCACTCAAGTGTCATTATATATTAATATTAGCATGTAACTAGGATAAATTAAATAAATTAAAATATTAGCTATCCTGAGTGAATTTTTATTATGGGGTAAACTGAATAGTAACAGAATCGGTTCAGAATATGTTTGTACTTAAACAGTAAAATGGGGTATAAAGAAGACAACCGATTTCTACCGTAGCTGTGTGAGAAAGGGATTACAGCTCTCCCTTACCTCAAAAGCATGAAACTTGTTCTGCGTTCAAAATACAACATACATACATGCAACCTTGTCTCAGACAGCAAGTGCAGCAAGTTGACGATAGATTTCTCAGCTATGAGCACAGGGACGTTCCGGATAATTCGATGTACTTGAAGTGTACAGTTTCTTTTTCATGCATTTTTAAGTCGCTTTGCAATAATCTACATTATCTACAATCCTAGATTACGCATAATAAAAAAAACTAGCTAAACAATACATACAAGCGGCCTCAACTGAATGGCATTTTTCTTGGATGGTTTACAGATTTTGCAAATGAATGCATATTTAAATTTATCCTTTTTTCCTTATCTTGGTAGTATGAATCTGTAAAAGCTATTTAATTGTATGTACGTATGTAGACCATTAGCATGCTTACACGGTAGCGGTATTTTCTTAAAAGTCGATTAAGCAACGTAAACTTTTCCCAATCCGACCTTTCTGCTAATTGGCACTTATGGATAGTGCGATTGAACGTGAGTAATGGAATTCTAAAAAGTGACCGCATTTGTTATTGTTATTAATATTAGATGCTTACTACACAAATCAATTTACTTATCAAAGCTATATCTTTTTTTATTTTTGGAGAATCAGGAAAGTATTTTATACACACATTAAAGAGTTATTATTTGGAGTATAGTATACACATATTGGGGTAAAAGTACCTGGGAAAATAAAACTCGAGGCTTTCTTTTGACTTTAGTGCTGTTATTACTGATAGGGTTCCCTGTTGGTGCGTTGGTCTTACTGTCTTTAAAATTGTGTGCATGATGAATATTGATGCATGAAGGATTAATGCTGCTACTCCCATCGGAATTTTGAGTGCTACTCCCTCCTGGACAAACGGAGGATGACGACAAGGAGACACTGTTGTTTATAGATTCTCCTTTCCGTCGTAAATGGTCTTGAAGATATTCTGAAGAAAAGTGAACAAGCCGACAAGTAGTTCGTGTGCCCTCATTACCATTATCCGTGTTGTTGTGGAAGCGATTGGATTGGGTACAATGGAGAAAATGTGTGTCTTTGTTGTTACTGCTACTGCTTTTGGACTCTCCACCAACAGACCCAACACTGCGACCAGAGGACTCAGTACCTGCTGCTGCCTTCATAAGGAAATTTTTTACAACGATTAAGGAAGCCGCTTTTAATTAAAAAAGATTGATGTAAATGTTTTGTACATGTATGATTTCTCGGTGTACGTACACTGCAGTTAATGTAATTCCCTTCACGTAAACATTCAAAATAAAAAATGACAATATCAAGAAATTCAATAGGTCAATTAAAATCCTTTTTGTGTGAATACTTGCAAACGCTAAAACATAAGATAAGTAGATACATGTACGTGTATGTGCATACACGCGTTATATTTTATTTTTATGCATACCTATAACATTTTAAGCTACTACATTACACCCATCATATCAACACATGGGCAAATTCCAGAAGCAACTTGGGTGCAACTCATTACAAAGGATTTACAATTGATGTTACTGTTCTAATCATCAAACTGTCTCTATTCTGTTCTTATAACTTTTTAATTACAGCTGTCAGTTTCTGCGAACACCAAAAGGTACGACTAGAATTAGAAATCACAACATCTGTGCTCTTTTTTATTAAATATATTTTAACCCCATCAAACAATTCTGATACCTAACAAGTCTGCATTGATACTTTGATAAAAATATGCCAACTTGATTTGGCATATGTTATGACAATTAACGTGCTATTGAATTAATTTTCAAATCTAACCAATTACTGATACTGTGTACTATATACATTCATTTTTATCTCAAATTATGCACTGGAACTCGTGATGAATTTGCACTTGCCAAAAACTTCCCTCGATAATTTTTTATGCAAATTATTCAAGTCCATCGCTTGTTGTAGGTATTTTATTTAACAATTATAAACTTATCAAATAAATAATATGCAACTTTTTAAGAACCCCGGGCATGTCATGCAGATGGTCTAATTGAACTTTTGTTCATTAGACATTTTTTACGAGAAACAAATGTTTCAAAAATTGGACCCGATTTAAATAATTATGCAATGGTACAGCAATTAGAGAAATTTGAAAAAAATAAGCCTTTACCTTGTGAGAAGAGGAACCGATGTCTTGATTGAATGGCGAACAAAGGGATGTCAGGTGAGCAACGTGGGGGGAAGTGATTATTGTTTGGTTGGTTGATTGTAGAGGAAGCAAGGTGGAATGATGGTGCTGAGACACGAAGTTGGACACTCTACCATAGCACAAAAAAATATTTATAAATGAATTCACAAATATTACACAGTTCATTATTGCATACTTTAAAATGAAAATTTCTTGTTAAAAAATTTCATGTACCCATACAAATCTTGATTAGGTCGATAATCATAAAATGAGTAAGGTGACAAAATACTTGTCGAACTTGACAACGAATGATTTCTGGGGACCAAAGGATGCTCAAAACTGGTAGTTTCACAATTTGTAGGATTGCTAACACTGCAACCATTTTTATTAACATTCGATGACAAATCATTATTCCAAAATTGATCCAGTGAAGCTGATATCGTGGCAGTTCCATGGCTTTCTTCACGTGAACTAAGATTTAATGAAATCGGAACCATTTTGGTAAGTATTTTATTTTAATCAATTATCTTCTCTTAGATTGAAAAATTATTCTTCACTAATAAACATACTTGAAACTAATTATAAATGACATCAAATTTAAATTTATTCAGTTCCTCGTAATTTTGCCAGGCATAATGTATTTACATCTTATGCACTCAAATATTACTTTTGAGATGTACGTACTTCACAGAAGAAGAATCACAAATGCTGACTTTCTTTTCAGATTTGCAACTCATTCTGTTGAAAAAATGAGAAACAGTTAAGGTCCGTGGACATCTGGAAAAACAATATGTTATTCCAAACAAATATGCAGGATTTCTTATTCAAATAGTGTTGCATTTTTGGGATTGTCCATCCGTTTAAAACCAACATTTCATACAGCATATTGCTTTTCATTTGATCAACCATAAACATATTGGAATTTGAAACAAAATTTCAGGTCTGTGTACTGCTAAATTTCGACTAGGTACAAATACACTGATACGAGATAATAGTGACGCCACAAAATATCATTATTTTTATTTTTCTATCGCTATTTCATTGACGTTGATGAGCTAAAAAGGCTTAAATTGTGGTAATCATACAAAAATAGCAGACCAACAGTGCAAGCATGGAAGATTTGTTTATTGTCATATCAGCGTCAGTATACAGATAAATTTTTATTTTGCAGATCCATTTTAGTCTTTGAGGAAGACCAACAGAGAGCCAAATTCTAGGATTAACTTCAGCAATAAAAAATCTCTTCGATGCAACAGCACCACAGAAATAAAAATGCTAATTATCAGTACGTGTGCATCCTTTACATTGCAGCATCTGTTTTATGCCAAATGAAGCAAAAATATTCAGTAAAGAAAAAAACGAGACGTTGATTTTCGTATTATTTTTTTCCACACATGCGTGTGTGCAAAAGCATTTTTAATTAAATATGTACATGATCGATTTTATATAACGTACAATTACCTATGCGTGTCAACATTCATTCGTTTTACATCTTTATTTTCAAGACAAGGCTGGCCAAATAATATTTTAGACAACCAAAAGAATTTGCCACACTTTTTTTAGCATGCATGAATCAATAAAATCTGATTCAATAAAAACATTATATTTTCGTACAAAGTTATTTAGAGTGGACATACAATTTTTATTTCAGTATAGGTATCCGATCGAATTGAATTTATTTATGCATTCATAAATGGTCATAAAAACTTAGAATAAAAAAACAGTCAAAAGATCAGTAAAAGTATTCAAAATGATTCTATTAATATGCCAAACATTTGCAAGGTAGCTTTATGAAACGTACAAAACTTTTTGAGGATTGTATTACGAACGAATGATCATTCATATTTTAATTTAAAATTATAATTCATTTCATTTGGATAAATATGGAAATTTTTACAGCACCCATACAAATTGTAACAAAGTATTTTAGCTGATGATGTGTGTATGAAAGAGGAATCATGCCACAAAAGGCCATTCATAGCTTGAGATGAAACAGAAACTTGTAATTAAGATTAACCATCGAATAAACATTTTACACATTCTTCAGATTGCCCTGAAGCTGCACAAGGAGTAAAGGGATAGCCAGCTCCAAATGCATTTTGACATGCGCATACTTTGTGATGTCTTATTTCAAGATGATGATATGAAGATGACGAACACTGGAAAAAAATCCTTTTGGTTTGGTGCGTAACTGCTGGATTGTTCATTTTTCTGACATTCGTCTCGTCTCAATTTTCCTCTTGAACGGAGAGAAAGAGACCAGCATCATCATTTCACTGCTTTCCAGAGGCCTGATTAACCATTTATAACTTTAGACGTCAAGTTTACATTCAAACCGCAATGTTCATACTTCTAATGTACCACCAAAAAGCATCTCATCTTGATTAAGCTACTTGACACAAAAGAATCATCCGTCGGGTATGACTCAACAAAATGGTTCATATACTCATACATAATATTATATAAATAATTTATCATGACCGCAGGAATGATGTCATTTAACTTGTACATCACCACATAATATAATACTTTGTTAGTTAGCAGAGCATTTAATGATGTACAATAGATACAGATAAAAATAGTCCTCCCATATTAAATGCACTCATTCAACAACATCTTCATTTCAAATTTTTATCCTCCCGAAGCATCATTATTTCATATGCATAATACGCATGCACGAACGACATGTATTCAAACTCCAACAAGATAATTAATTGAATACTAGGTGTTGATTATCTCCCGGTGTAATACATGCCTTTGTAATCAAGACGACGTAACGATGCAACATCATAATGTACTTACCAACCTGTCTTATAATACTGGTTAATGAACTCTATTGTACAGTATTCTTTCTATTGGAAATTTTATTTGTGATTACCATTTATGTTGTTATTACAAATGCATTTTTAAAAAATTCGAGTATTCTTCAACAAAAAAAGTAAAATAAAAAACAATGACAGCACTGAATATGCAAAATAATATTTCGTTTATTGGTCATCCAACTTATAATAATAACTTAATGTAATAATCGAGCCTATTATCAATTTATTAGGTATCCATAGCCGAATTCTCCGGTCCATACGGATTAATTCAGGGTAATGGAATTACAATACTTTATATTCATTTCCCCTTCCCGATACGATGAAGAAATAAAGTTAGCGCAAACAATCAATTAAACAAGTGAAAGTGAAATCCCAGTTGCTAATAACGTTAAGTTGAACAATAGAAGTTAATCTCTTTCCTAATCTGCGATCGGATTTTGTTGCTATCAAGAATCAAAATCACATTATCCCATGGGACTTCCGTAGACGGACTGTTTTCTGTACTGTGCAATAGGATTGTAACTTCGATTTTCCTCTCGACGTGGTGCAAAGCGTATTTACTTAACTCTGCTAATAATCATCAGTCTGTGAATAAGCAAGAAATGTGTCATTTTTCAGCTCTTCTGTTTTTATCCATCATCACATCACTAGTGATTCATATCAGACTTGTGTCATGGGAGCGTAATAGCTTTGAAGACATTATATACATTGACAATATTATTGCTTCTTATAAAAGTGTGTATGCGCATTATAACTTTATTTTGGAACTGCTGCTACAATTATTACTATTAAATTCTACATATCAAGGTACGCGTCCAAAAACTTTAGGATACTTTAAAAGTTCATCCGTTAAAGTCGTCGTTTCGGAAACCCATGAAAATTGTAAAAGCTATTAATTTCGTTCCGTATGATGTTTTGGTTTAGAATACACTCCATAATTCGTTTACAAAATTATATACAGAATATGTGTACCAGGTAATTCTCTTGCGAATTCGTTTAAACATAGCTCCTACATGTCAAAAATTTGAACTCAAAATTTGAACAGCATCAAATATGAAATCGTTATGTATTCCAGAGGAACTTCGTGACAACGTTATAATAACTGTTAATTCCACGTGTGCGCTTAGGCTACAATGCGTAATAATAATGATGACAGTACGGTCGACCCAGTACATGTCATTTAGTTGTTCGTTCATACATATTAAACTAACAACAACAGCAACACATGACACAACGCGGCTCCCTGGGAGCATAAGGCAACAGAAAAGATGAGAGGAGAAGGAAAGGATTTGCGTAGCAATACATATCGTGTATACATTTTTCGGTGCTTAATTGACCGGGAAGGAGAGATTAAATAATCATCGCTCCATTAATGTCGCTAACTTTTCTCCGTTGAATTGTTGATGTTTACGCGAGAAGGGCACCATTATATTGTGTAGTTGTTGTTCATACGTACTTTACTTATATATAATTATTCGGCCTACTTTGTACAAGTCAACGCTCTTTTTAACTATAAGCATAAAGTGTATCACGCGTGTATTACATTAGTCTTTGTTGCATGTGTACGTGTACGACAAGTATATGACAAGAGAGTCCACTTTGCAACAGTGCAGTTTGTTACTACGAGTGCAGTCTAGATAGCAGAGCAAGAAAGGTGTATGACATGTATGACGTTAGCGTGAAGGTGCAGTGAACGTTCAGTGCTAGCTTTGCTTGCTTGCAAGCTATAGTTTGGTGTTTTATGAGTATTCTTTGTCTTTTATGATCATTGTTCGTTGTAATTTGTATATGTAACGTAGACAATATGCTGATGGTGGTGACTTATGGAAATTGCTATTCTGTACACATTTTACTTAAGAAATTGAATGCTTATGAAACAGATATTGTATGAACTTCTTTGTCCTCACGTGTAACCTTATTTTTAAGCCAATTTTGTCAGTTCAACTGATCGTATTCTTATTGTATTTTTAATGCTAATAATTTCTTGACCCTCGATGTACGAAGGAAAAATACGTAAAACCTTCCGTGCATCAACCATTGTAATTTTGATACTATATTTGCGGTCTCTTGACCATTTATCTTCACTTCTCATTCAACTTCTGCACGAACGAGACAACTTCTCATTTTTTGACACAGACACAGAGTGTCAACCAATTTTCCTTTCCTTTTCGCCAAGAATATAATAAGCTAAATTCTTAGGCAGTTCAGTAACTTAAATAATCACTTGTAGTTGTTCATTCTCTTTTATCTTCATCTAACAAGACCCTTTGAGAAGCAGGACTTGTAACATTGTAATTTCATGACATTTCATTTTACCCCAATCATCATCTTCATCTAAAAGCTTCATTATTTCTTAAAATTAATTGAGTCATACTTTATTTTGCCTTCAGCATCTTCAGCACATTGCAGCACTCGAGCACCCTGACCACACCCGAAGTTTAGAACTTTTCATAGAATTCCCTCCTTCAATAGTTTTACTTCGTGGTAGTAAATTGGTTTACTTAAAATGAACACAGCCATTCAAACTTGACAATAGGTTCGAATCTCCAAGCAAATATGAACTGTGTTTGCAAAATTACACCAAAATGCTTAATATTATGTTCAAAATTCTGCATACTATCATAAGCACTGTACCTGTTTACAACGTTTCAATAATTTGACTTGTTGAAAGATACAAACTAGCTGAACCGCAAAAAAAAGAAGGCTTCAGTCACTCCAACAGGTTCGGAGTTCCATGCAAATAATAACCGTATTTACAAAAATATTCCAATTTGCTTTGTGATCCATACATCATTTTGCACAATAACATAGAACTGATAATTTCTCAAAATTTGAATAATGTTTTTTCTTTCGTAGTAGCAAATTGGATGACTTACAATGGAACTGACTGAATGCATGAGCGAAATTTAGCTTGAAATTTATACGTAGTGGTGTAGTTTTTTATGC
>JAQFXM010003847.1:0-18804 GCA_034693345.1 Entomobrya multifasciata
GATGCAAAGAAAAACGCGATACGTATACATACATTCATCTACGTACCTATTTTCATGACTTGTCATGACTTGTTTGCCCGTCCTTCCAGAAAATTTGCGAATTTATCAACTCCTTTTTCTAATTAGTAAACTAATTAGGAAAGTTAAATATGAGTGTGCACAAAACAACTTGTATGACATCCAAACATCCAGTACTCAGATAAATGACGCTTTAATACACAAAACTGTTGTTTCACACAATATCTTTATTTTCCAAAAGTTATCAATCATCATAGTATAATGTTTATATTTTTACAATTGACAATAATGTAGGAATAATGCATTTCCCCTCCATTTAGCAATAAATATCAGTAATAATACTCATAATAATGGTTATAATAACATATTGTGTATTTTATTTCAAGAATCACGAAGATTGAAGATTAATTAAACATTTTTTATAACTTTCTATAAATAATCAACTAAAGATAGCAACTCGTCTTGTTTTTATCCAACAATAAAAAATATATTGCCTCACAGCAAGCACAAAATACATTCAATATAATAGATAGTTAAGTTCACAGAGATTAATTATATGTATGCTTACTTAAACATTGAAGATAGATTTGGATAATAATGATACTATGCACACATCAGAATGATATAATATATAATTACACATAAATATGTACATATTATGGATAATATTTTACTACAAAAACATCCTTTTTCCCAATAATCAACTTTACCTGTGGTCATTATTTTCTTTTTGTAGCGTCATATATTTCTGCAGATTATGCTTCTTATAAATATTTACTTAGAATAGAGTGTATTTATAGGACCATCAAAAATATTCCATTGTTGTGTGTCTGTGCCCTCTTCATTTTTTTCTCTGGATTTGTTTTATAGAAGATTCACTAATATTATCCTACAATCATTTTGCATTCTCATACAAAAACCTTATTTGCCTAAAATAAGTTTATATAAAGACTAGGGCTAAGCTTTTTTGTCAACTCTTGGATTTTTTTCTCTTTGTTAAATTTACCAGTTAAACATCGCCTGTTATAATGTAATAAAGTGGGGGACGTGTGTGACCTTGCTTACAATTGGCATATAGATATTTAGACGTTAGCACCAACAAAAATAGTTATCTTAATGGTTATACGCATAAAACACTGTTTTTGCTTTCGAAGACATTTACTTTATACATATATGTGTTTTGTTTCACACAGAGAATTCCACGTACAAATTCGATAATATTTAATGCACACATCCATATACAGTAATTATTGTAATCACAAAACATCTTGTATACACGCCTTATTTTATTTCCTAATTTTCCTTATCAAAACTGAAACTCATGTACATACTAGAAAGTAAACGACAGCCATTAGTTTTCAGACGACTCGTACGAAAAAATGCGTATTCAAAGTTGCATGTAATTCGTAACAAACGAGTGGCAAGAAATGTCACTACTCGTCAAAATAAATATTCGATATACATTTTTTAAATGTATGTAAGCACGAAAGCTCCTCTTTATTAAACAAATTCTCATAGTTTTTTTCGGCTGATGATAAGTTTTTTTTTTTTTGACATTTGAACAAAGTAAAACAACTTTTGTGCGTGACATGTAACAACCAATGCCATAGTGGTGGGTGACGAGAGCAATCTTGATGAAGATAACGAAATATTTATGCTGCACATGTACAGTCTGAGTTAAATTACATTATGGTCATTTTTTGACTGATATAAATTGTAACAGAAAATGTTATGCAAACAGTTGTATGTAGTTTATAGCTATTTATGTATATAAGGCATGCTTTCCACCGTTCCACAGTGTTTCACTGTTTTACTGCTGATTAAAAGTATTTCGTTTAAATTGTATGTTTACGTATGATACTTTATTGTTGCAGCTTTTGAATTCATATTCATATATTTTTTAAGTCTCCATCATCCACTTATCCGAAAAGTATATATGTATGATTTAAAATTGCTATATATCCCGTTAAGTAACTATAAATTCGTATAAAACATTTTTTAAAGAATTATTTCCATCTAATTAACCTGATTTTTCAGCTTATGAATTTACAAATGATTTCCATTGAATACAAACTTTGCTAAAATACGATACTCAGCGCAAGTCAGACGAATATTAAATATGTACCTATGATAATAATTTAGCTGATATATCTCTAGAAATACATAGCTACTTGAAATTCTACTTTTTTATAGTCTACTATATACATGGATTTCACTCTCAGGTCTTTCCGCCTCTTTTTGTATAACATACAAACTGAGTTGCATGAGTTAATATTGGTTTTTGTTGCACTTTTACTTATTTTAAAAAGTATATTTTTTTAGCATTTAATATACATACATGCTACTTATTTAGAGCTCAACTTACTACTAAAGACTTTTATGTACAAATATATTGCGAATTACATATTTTTGTGTTAGATCTGATCAATCTTAAATGGTATAATTTTCTATATATTTTGCCTGAACATATAATGCATGCATGCGACTATTAACTTCATATAATTTAAGGTGTCAAAGGTAAAATTTCACATAAAAAGTAACCGTTTGATTTATACATGATCACAAGTACACGTTTCATTTTTTAATCACAAGGACACGTCTTTTCCAACTAATCAAACGAAAAAAAAATCAATCTTTCATTCGTCAATATTGAGTGCTATGAAAATGATTGTAATATGTTTCGTGTTATTTGCTGAGAATAATTTGGTGGAGTAAGTAAATATACTACTTTATACGTAAAGCTTGGGGAAATGAGAAGAAGTGTGAGAATATTTCTGCATAATTTTTCATGTTTTTGTAATTTGTTATCTTGTTGACTATTGACAGAGTCACCAGTACAATGAAGATTTCCAACTTTTTAAAAATAATTTATGTAACAGTACAAGAGCAGATGCAGAAAAGCAAGAAACTTATTTTTTCTCAAGTTTTACAATGATGAAGCTCAAAAACAGGCAAAGTGTAAAGCCCATGCAATCCGTCAATCTGTCAACATGTCAATATCACACTATTCTATTGTGAGCTTTTGTATTAAATCCCAAAATATTTCCATATTTATTCCTTTTGAACGCATTACCCCTGTTTCACAAGCTTGTCAAAATATGAAGCATTAAACGATGTGTAAACATTTTTCCTAACAGCTTGGAAGAAAACTCAACTTCTTACTATTTATTCTTGTCTCTAGCATGGGAACTTGCGAAAATCTCTATTTTTTCTCATGATGATATTTTACTTCTGAAAACTTTCCTAACAAACTTTTTTGTAATAAGGAAATTTATCTTTTCTTAGAATGCATGTACAGCTTTGTAAGAAAATTGTGAACAACATATTGTGAGTGGGTACACTAAAGTCGTGAAGTCTGTAATTCACCATTCTCAATTCACAGTCAATATCTCAAAGGGTTGCTCCTGGTGTAAAGAATTTTCTGGAATTTTTGCACGGAAATGTTTTTTCTTAAATTTACAATTAGATGGAAATAGACAAGAATGAAAGCCAAGGAAATTATAAGCCTCTTTCCCTGCACCCGGAAGTTAAGATCTTGCTCAATACAGGGCCATCATCATCCCACGTACAGTAAGTGGATTCCCTTGCGCAATGTCATAATAAATTTTTATTATCCACCATTATTACCATGTGCATACTATAATCATAAAAGACTTTCACGAAGCAATGACTTTATGCTAGTAGAACAAGTCTTTTTTCATCTCTGTCACTTGACTTGACACTATCATAAACCACCGCCACCGCATATCGTACCGTACCGTCATTAACATTAAAATCTCTCATGACACACAAGCCACCAAGTAGGGCAAGACGAGTATTTGAGTTGTGAGTATGTAAAAGGAGCTCTTCCATTTTCTAAAAAGTTCTTACCACCAAATTCAGTCGTAACTTCCGACTGACTGTGACTACTTCAGATGTCATTATTTGATATTCACCGCTCTTTCAAGACCAATAATTAAAATCTACTGGAGTCAGTACCCAACAGAAGTCCAATTCTACGTTTTACAACATCGTATAAAAACAAATAGACCTAAAAATGAAAACTTTTCCTCCATAAATTGCTCTGTAACTTTCATTGTCACATTTTGTATTTTATTGCGTGCTTTTAAATATTCTACACATAAAAAAGTGAAAAGAACTATTTCTTCCCTGGATATCCTTCTGCTGACAATGTCATTACTCATTTTTATTGTGGTTGTGAAACCGATGTTCACTAAACACACATGAATGAAATGTTATAAAGCCACTTAAATCCTCTACCTACCGGTTTTCGCTTACAATGTTATTGACAAACTTCTTTTCACTCAGTATTTATTCTTTTAGTTATTTTTTGTATACAACTTTTCAATGTGTAGAGTGATGTAGGATGTAATAGCACGAAATCTAGTTCAAGAGTTATTTACTAATTTTTACATTGTCATTATTTAATCAACACAGCAGAAAGAGTAGGCCAAGGTGACTCCAACAAAAGAGTTAAAAATAAGTAATACTTGGCTTTTGGAAACGATGCTTCTTGAATGAAGTGTTCCAGGTAAAGCCAATAGTATACTCCCCCCGCCTATTTGTCATTTGTAAATGTTCAAAATGTATTGTGATTGGATTTTATTAATGTCACTACAACTCGTTCCTCTGTAAAAGCTAGAATTTGAGAATAGAAAAGGACAGAAAACATGTCATCAATGTACCCATCCATTGCACCTGTTCTGATGGCTGTTCTGGATTGTCGATTTTCATTATTACTTATATGGCATTGGTTCTAGGATGATTACATAAAGTACAAACAAAAGAGATCACGGTATAAAAAGGATCTTTTCCTTGTAGCCAAAAGAGAGTTTTAATACTATGAGAAAAATAAGGGGTGCTAAAGATTTTAATGAATCATCATCGTCTATTCTCAATTCTCTCACATTGTGAAAGTCAAGACAGAAGAAAAAAAACAAAAGCTTCTTTCTCTCTCGAACAAAGAAATATGTGCCAAACCCTTGCTTTGTTATATACAGAATGTGTACAGTAGTATAATACTTGATCGGATAACCTTTAAGAAAATTAATTAAGAATTTTGAATGAGCTCGCTAATATTTTTTTATACTTCTTTCTGCGCTTTTCAATTAAATACGTTTTATTTGGAAATCGCAACTTGCCCCATTTAAACAATTTTATAAACATGTATGTATGCATGCATACATATATAGCTTTTCTCGCTCCACGTTTTAACTGCTCATAAAGGATTCCGGTGGTTGTGACTTTCAGAAAAATAAACAGAACAATTCCATGATGATGATTAATGTGAGCACAGCGCACGGCATGACAGATGCCAGCATGACCTACACATTTTTTCAAATAAATGTAAAATGCTTTCCGATGTCATTAACTTCTTTGCAGGAAGACACAAAACAGGCGCAAAAGCTTACTAAATAAATGCCCTCAAAACTTCCCTAGCTTTTTGAACATCGTATTCTCTCCACGTATTGTTTCCAAGTAGTTTGGAATATATGCACACATTTCCTACCAAGTACACTATTCATCTTTATGAGCCCCTACACAAATCAAAAAAAATTATGACACAAACAAACACCTTGAATTACAACAGTAGGCAGAGGATCGTGGAAATGGATGCTTTAATTTATATGTAGTAGTGCAGGCAGGTGACTTTTAGGCGAAACGTCAAAAATCTATAGAACTGAAGTGTTATCATAATATGCTATACTGCTTGCTAAATATTCTTGATGAATGTAGGAAAGGAATTAAAATTGAGTTTTTTATATCCTCGACACATATAGTTTATAACGTTTTATGTATTTCAGAAAAATATATGCTGTGAGCTATGCCTAAAATAATCATGCAAGGAAAGTCAAGAAATGCAAAAATACGAAACTAGTATGCTTATGCTTTTCCCTACCTGAAAATAGCATAGTGAACGAAAGAAGAGAACATGCGGTTGTTGTTGTCGGTATGGTGTGCGGTGTCCATGAATTTTTCATCACGTGCCAAAAACGATATTCTCAGAGTTTGCGATGTGATAGTGATGGAAATGGAGTAGGCATAAAATGTAAGTGAAATGAAAAACAGAAGAGAAAGTAGCATGAAGAAAGAATCGTCAGTGTGTATAGAAAGTATCTACTTGTCTCTCATCCCGAAATCTTCTAATACACTCATTGTGAGTAATGCAACATAGAAAACTAACTATCAAGTCAGCAAATAATGAAGTAAATGTAATTATTGCGCAAGGTAAAATGAGATTCTTCAATATTGTAGCATTGCACATTTAATTAGAAACAGATATTATTAAATTTCACTAGAATCATGGAGAAAGTTCATTTAAAAACAGAGTACTCTTCTAGCGAAGTACGAAATATGTGTTCTGCTGAGTTAGCCAGGAAATCATAGTGCAAACGCATCAGCTCATATTTATCAACTTAATAGCCTGAAGTTATTGTTCAAAATGCAATGAGAGTGAAAATGCATGCGTTTCCTTAATTAAATTTACAGATTGACAGGCATATACTAAAAAAGGAATCTCCACCCAAAGCTCTATAGCTATTCAACGGGGGCACTGCACGTAACACAAACTATTAAAAAGATACTTATGAAACCTGGCCTGGCATTAAAAAGTAGCTTAATTATGAAAAAGAGGACATTAGGTACGAGCAAATTTTTAACCTCCAACATTTTTTTTGTCAATCATGTTTACTTACTCCACGTGTACTCATTTAACTTTCCGAAATTGAAATAAAGGTATCATGTATTATGGACGGTGAAGTCTGATATTTTGGTGTGCAATGAATATGTTAATTTCTGTAACGATTGTGTGTGTATGTCTGTTTATGTTTCAGTGTAGTTTTATATGTAGGTAATTACAATCATTATTCAATAGGAATTTTTTAAAGCTTTGTTTGTGGAACATGTATACTTCACAGTTTTATTCCCAGTCAGTCAACATGCATTTCACGCAGAAAAAATAAGCACCGTATTGACATGGACATCTACCTATATTCCAATGATTATGAGAGTCGTTATAATTACATAAGTGGTAGCATTAAAAGTACGCTACACGTTTACCGTATAAAAGGTAATTCTACCTACAAACAACCTACCTACCTGATGAAAAGAAAAGAATGACAGTAATTATGTTATTCTATGAGTTATATATTGTACACACTCACACACTACATCAAAAAAGTTTATACCTTGCTTTTTTAGCTTAACATGACTATCCTTCTAGCATAATTACAGATTCCCTGCCCTGTTAACAATGTGCCTATTTATTTATTTATTTCTGAGAAGAGAGGGTGAGCTATATTACATATATGAAGTTCACCCCAGTAATTTCAGTTATAAATTCATTGATAAATTATTCAACCGCCTCTTATACTTACTTAGCGCTAACGTCAACATCATGCTTACTTAATAAGTACCTATTATATACGCCTACGTAAAACGTAGCCTTTCCATAGGTCAATATAACAATGTTTTATATGTGTATCACTTTAAAATATATTGTATTGGTAGTAAAGTAGAAATAACTTCTTTTTTCTGCATCATGATTCATGATAGGATATATTTATACATATTTTACTATTTTCCTGCGTGCTTTCGTTACTTTCTTCCAAAAAATTCTACATATTATTTCCCCCAGGTGCGTATAGCGTAGCGAGCGTTCGAAAAATGTTATATTCAATATCTATTTTTTATAAATAGTTTATATTTAGCTACTTGAATACGTTTACGTTGATGGGGATTTTTAAAGTAGGAGCTCCAGCCTGATGGGTTCAGGCGGAAGACCTACTAACCCCATTTGCTAATGAATCGGCGCGTTTGTCACCCTCGCAATTGCGTCGATAGGAATACTAGGTGCAGACGCTGACGTGGGTACACCACTGGTAGCACTTTCAAATGATCCTGTGGTCGTACCAAGAGCACCTGCAACCCTGCCTCCGCTATTATTGTTATTCCCATTTCTGGGCACATTTCTTCCACCATTCTCATTGCGATGATGAAACTGAAGATAATGTTTGCTATTTCCTATTATCGGAGGACTACCACTAATACCACTACAAGTATGCTTGTTGCCCAGTAGGGCGCTACTGTCTACGAAGTCTTCCTCTAGGTCATGTTTTGCGGGAATAGTGGTACCACCAATACTATCCCTGGTCACTCCTAAAACACGAGGGTAGTCGTCATTGTTAACTGTGCTAGGATTACCAATACTTCCCACGTGATTTCCTATGTGTCTTGGTGGACCCACGTTGTTCCCTATTAAATGATTCTCCTTTACGTAATGTACACTGTCTTTTCTTGTAGCATCTCCTGTACAACCAGAGGAGATCATTACTGCTCCTCCTGACCCATTGTCTCCATCAATTGTGTCAACATTTGTGTTGATATCTTGATTACCATTGTTAGACATGAGCCCTTCAGTTTCCCCATTATCATCATTCCCTGTTTCATAAATGGAAGTCAGTCCAATAAGCTCATTCATTGCTGCCGTTCTACCGGGATCCTCCCCGTTCATGAGCTTGATTTTCTCAATCATCTCTTTAATTTCATATCTGAGTATGGCGATAAAGCATCCTTTTAGAAATACAATGATGCAAAAACCAATCACAAAGAGAACGTCTGAAGAATACTCTAACCATTCAAGCATCTTATCTCCACAGTTGTCAGTGTGTTGTTCCATTGACACAGTGAAAGGGATGGATTGATGATGGTGACGGTGATGTTGACTGCCACTATTACTGGAAGATGATGATCCTCTGTTGTTTTTTGAATGTGAGGATGATGATGATGATGTTGGGCTTGGAGGTACAGATGTAGATGCAGTGGAGGAGAGAGAAGGAGCTTCTGTAGTTGTTGTGGAGCCCCGACTAGCTGATGTGGGTTCATTATTGATGTTTGGCATTGTGGTTGAGGATGTACCAGGGATAGATGAAGATGTTGAATGATGTGGAGGAAGGGATGTGGTGGAAAACATTTCAGAACTGTCTTCAAAGCTGTTACTGCTTTCACCAGCTGAATTCGAGGAAGCAGAGTATGTTGAATGCGGCTGTCTTAAATTACTGGGAAGCACACAAACGCCGAGTGTGGGTGGTGGAGATCTCCCAGATGGGGGACCCTCTGTTGTGGTAGCTGATCCTTTCCCAGGCCAACGGGTTCTATCCAGGTAACCGTAATCATCATGATGTTTGTTTTTGGCGTGAGCGATTTTTCTCCTGTTGTGAGATCCCATTGTTCCACCCATGGGATGTGGGGCTGGTGCCCCTGGTGCAAAGTAGCCCATTGGAGAGACAGGTGCTCCAGTAATTTGGTCAGTCAATGGTGATTGGCGTAAATTGCTAATTACTAAGTTATTACTAAAAACACTAGATCTACTATTTTCCTCTGAAGATGTATTGTTATTATTGTTCCTATTGTAGTTGTTGTTCATATAAGTATTAATATAATTATCTGGGTATGACAATGGCGGATTATTGTTATTTTGATTGTTGCCATTATAATTATAATTTTTATCGTTATAATTACTATTTTGGAAGCTTCCTTTTAATTGTTGGGGCTGCTGATAATATCCTCCTGGTATTGGTATTTGATTCATTGGGTCATTTAATCGATCGCCTTTACTTGTGCCGCCACCTCCTCCACCGCCTCGACCTTTGTGATGAGATCTCGAACGTGAAGAACCTCCTCCACCAGGTACTTCGGAAGATATTGGAGTTTCAGGAGTTGTCAGTGCATGGTTTACGGTGAAAATACAACACGTGCTTGGAAGTTTCGGGATCGTTTGTTGGTTTTGCAACCGTTGTTCTTGTTGACGGAGTAAATAAGATGCCCAATTGTCATTTCCCAAATCGTTAGGGTCGAGAGCGCCGAATGTCGAGTCTAAATATACAAAAAAAGGGAAAAGAAAAAATCAATTTCATCAGACATTCATGAAACTTGTATTGTTTGATTAAAGATTGGGGTTTAGGTAAATAATGACTTTCTGTTTTCAAAATTACGTTTCAAATATCATCAAAAATAATCCAAAATATCAATGCACACTTTCCTAACTCGGCACGTGTTTAATTTAACGCCAATCTAGTAAATAAGATAACATGAATAATTTATTCCTAAGTAAGATATCCTGCATTATGAAATGGTATATAAAGTTAAGTAGAAACCTGATTGAAACACTCAATGATCTTAACAAGTGAAACTTACGATAAGTAAACACATTTTTCTACCATGAAGCTGGTTAAGTAACTTCAATAGAATGCTCGTTTAACAGTATCGAAAGACGAAAATTGTCATTTGCCATTGCTTTTTATTTCTTGCAGCTGTAAAATGCTTTGGATTGTTTAATGTTTGGTTCAATTTCTTGAATAATCCATCAATTAAAACCGATCATCCATGAAAGCAAAGGTATGTGTGTCTTCAAATTGAATGGTAGTAAAATGACATAAATGACACGCACGCTTTAAGCAATATCCCAGACTTTATACAATTTTATGAGACAAATTCAACATGACTTTCTCTTCAGTCCATTTTCATTGCACGTGTTTGTATGCATGTTTTATAGGAACTTTACAATAGGCAGGTATAAATAATAGAATGATTAAAGAAGAGACAAAATTCCTATTCGTCATTTTTGTGGTGTATATTGTTGTACACGATGACGACCATACGTGCAAACCTTTTATTAAATAGCAGACAAGCGTATCGATTTCAAAAGAGAAAAAAACAATAACGACAGAAAACCAACCTATAGCATTTTTTTCTCTGCTTTCCTTAAATATTTCATTGACATTTCCCCCTTTTTTGAAGGTGCACTCACACTAGGTCAATATGTGGAAGAAATCTGGCATAAACCCATAAACAATATACATTGCTCATGTTCCACATTTTCCCCTCTCAGAAAACAGCACAAATAAAACGATATTGATATGTTCTTGTTCCCTTGCTTGTTTATATGAATTGTGCATTAGCCAAAAAGTAGGATCACAACCTTTTGGTTTTGAGAGGCTCAGGTTGTTGTTCTGCGGAGGGAGAAAGCCGAAAAACAACAAGCAAAACGAATATTATCCCGTCTCCCCCATCCAAATAAATGCATGCCGTCATATTTTCTGTCGTTTTCATATGTATGCATGAATTCAGTTATGGAGAAAAAATATCAAAATTAGATAGAAAAGCAAGAAGTGTGTAAGCAGCATAGTCTCAAAACTTTTCTCTTCTTATTTTTTCCCAGACGTTTCTCCAAGGTATTATGAAACGTGTGGTCTGGTCTGGCCACTGTTCCGTTTCCGCAAAAACAAGACAACCAAAGTTAGTTTCCAAAAGCAGCAAAAGATAGATGTATAAGCGTTTTGACGGATATCATCTTGTATGTCTATGACATATGATGAGAGAGATGGTGTAAAAGAGATAAAAAAGTGGGTACCATCAAAATGTAATCCGCTTTTTTGACTTCACTCATTCATTTATCTAGTTTCCCCTGTCTGCTTATACCTACCACCTACATTCCAAAAGGGAAGCCAGACGAGAAGACAAGACATGCAATTTTTTTTACAATCTGTCCCTTCTGACAAAGCATAATACGTAGGATATTGTAGGATAAATACTAATAATAAAATGATGTAAAAATAGCAAAAGCTGAAAAGGAGACGTGAACGACTTTCCCTCAAGTTTTCCATGTATTATTTGTAGCCTCATCTGGCATCTGGCATAGTGCTAGTTTTCTTGGAGTCTGTGCAGATTAGATTACTATATTATTACACCTTTCGCTTTCCAAATTATTTTTACTAGCTCACTTTACTTCAGCTTTTTTATGAAGGGAAGAAAATGAAATCGATGTTGTTTTGTGAAAAGGCTTGCTCATGCGGTATAAGTTGGCAAATAAAATTTAGCCCTAGTAAATTATCATTTTCATGGCCATGTGGTTTGATTTTTGATGGCGGAGTAATGCAATTATCACTTCTCTAATATATCAAAACACACAAGGATAAATTGTGGTTATGTGGCAGATATACATGCATTCTTGGAATACTACTAGGATCATAATCATAATATAAACATGTTTACCCTCCTCTGCACGACTTCACTCAAGAAGAAAGTGTCCATGAGGTGAATAATGGGTAACCTACAACTCTGCCTACTTGCTTAGAATAAGCAGTGGAATAATAAAAGGAATACCGCAGAAAGTGATAATAATTTTTCTAAAGTGAGAGGTTCCATATGGCCTTTATTTGCTCCTCTTTCCGTTTTTTAAGCATTTTCTCTGCACAAAAACGAATGAAAACCTCAAACTTAAGCCCCAAAGGTAAGCTACATAGATACTACGGTCGGTCGGTTTTTCGGAAGGAAAACGGGTAACATATGCGAGGTGCAAATAAGACTGACATGTAATGGACATTATTATATAACTAACATAGAGAATTCATTGTTTGATGCCACGCAGAATTAGAGAGAGACCTTTTGGCATTTACTGTTTGAGAGGTGGTGGTGGTGGTACATAAAGTGCCAAAACAAATGCAAGTTTTACCGTTTATTATTACGATGCATCATGATATGATATTTACATTTTACTCTTATCATTGGAATCATATATAAAGTTGGCCATACGAAAATAAAATTGTTCGCGATGTTCTCTCTCACTGCCTTATTTCTATCCATAAGAGCAATAACATGCAATAAGCAATAAAAAGAACTAGTCAGGTGTAAACACAATTTTTTTTACTGGAATATCCAAAAAAAATCCTTGACAAAAGCGAAACCACCACGACTACCACACACCACAAAAGTGACAATGAAGTGAATAGGGTACAATGTGTGTAGTGTGGGGTAAGTGGCAAGTGGACCGGTATTTTTTTAGTTCCCATTCCTCCCCTCGCTCTCGCTCTCTTTCCTTTCTTCTATTTTGCTTCTTTATTTTTGCACTTGAAGAGAACCACGTACTGGCAAACAAAAAAATGTCACGTTGGTAAATACGCATTTATATCCCGCAACTTTTCGGCACATAATGCTTGCTATCATCATTCCTGTTTTACATGACAGCTTTCGGCTTTCCTGCTATTGAAATAAGCGGTATTATTCTGTGAATGCAAAAAAGTGTTTCGAGTGAGTTATGCGAAAATACAAAATATACATGCATATATGTATCTCTCAATACTGTGTACGCCTCAATTTGACAGAACAAAACTAACCATTTTTATTTACAAAAGAAAAAAAGAAAGTTTGGTCTCTTTATATTCTTCAAGCCAATCCAAAAATAAGCTCGTTTTTCATAATATGCCAGACCAGACATTGGCACGTCACATGCATATTTTCAGAGTAAAATGGACAGACTTCTCAATACAAAGCATTTTTTATATTAAATCTATCGTTCATACGTTTAAGTTCCAAAACCACACAGGAATTTACATTAAAGTAAAACACAATTAAAATTTTGTTCTAAAATGAAATTTAGGTGTCCACAATAATTAAATTATACAAAAACTGGTTATATGATAGAATCATAATAAAAAGC
Source organism: Entomobrya multifasciata (assembly GCA_034693345.1). Classification (NCBI taxonomy): domain Eukaryota; kingdom Metazoa; phylum Arthropoda; class Collembola; order Entomobryomorpha; family Entomobryidae; genus Entomobrya; species Entomobrya multifasciata. The sequence goes on from JAQFXM010003847.1 coordinate 13,514, forward strand.
AAAAATGCCCATAGAATCATTTCAAAAGGCAATTAAAATTTCTCACGAAAAATTCACATGTTAAATTAAGAAACGCGCTTCGCATGCACAGGTATTTAGATTAGGCAGCGTAGGAATTTCTTCCAAAACTATAAAAACTAAGACGGAGAAAAGCTGCTTTTATTTCTATTTCCAACTTCTTTAATGTCTTAACGCTTCAATATATCTATATTACATATTTATCCCAACTACGCATAAAACCGAAAACTGGTAAAAACTGCAAAAAATCGTACAGCTTCTCAAAAATGATTATGGAAAATTTTGTGGAGACAGACGGACATATCTCTAATACTTCATAGACTATATCTACATATACATACGTGACTTGTCTGTCGTACATGTTCATTTTGACAATACACTCTATACACAATAAAACACTTTTTTATAGAAGAAGCGTGTGTGTGAGTGTGTACCCCCAACCCAACCAACCTGCCAACTTTATTTGAATAAACCATGCATATTGATCCTCTTTTTTCTTCATTTTTCCGCTCACTTAGACTTTCCCTACTTTCTCTTCTCTTCTGCGGGTGTACTTTTCCTCCACTTACCTTACCTCACTCACCGACTCCTACATTTTTCTTGTATACATTTCTCCTACTGCTGCTTCTACTTTTTTGCCACTTTTTATAAATTGTTTCTTCGGTCTTGCCCAAAAAATAGCTAACTGTGAACATTTATGGTTTGCTCACTTTCATTCATAGTGAACCAGTACACAACCATTCCTATTGCCATGCATGCACCAGGGAAAATAAGAAAGCTTGAAAAATCAAGTGTGCCCCTGCCTTTTTTGGATTTTAGTTGAGTTGGTTAGTTGGTAGAATTCGTAGCAATACGAACTACTAACTCACTTCATTCTTTCTTGTTATACGACGGGAAATATGATGAGATAAGATATGGGAGCATTTTTACTCTCAATTTTACCAAGCCTCTACTTTTTCTGTAAAGTAGCTAAAAAAAACTAACCGGCAAGTCAACCAAGTTGAATAGTTGGTCGGTAGATTTGTATGTGTGTGTTGTATATTTAAAGGTAAGTTTTTGAGAGAAGAAAAAAGATTCGCCATTCAGTTTACCGTAGGGAATTAAAGATGAAAGAGTGAAAGAACGAGAGTCAAAGTGGAAGTAGTGGAGAGACTAGGGCTAGAGTACATAGATATACTACACACTAGAGGAAAGTTACACGATTTTTAGACATATTCCAAATTGTATAAGCTGTAGTGCGGCAATAATACAACATGCGAAAATTTGTTCAAGTGTAAAAATATAAATGCACATGAGTATTTTTTTACATAAAAATAAAACAGTTCACTTGCTTTTTTGTACATTCTGCTTACTTATACAGTATAAATTGCCTGAATGTGTATGTATCCTGGTTTTTTGGACGAATTTACATGTTCCATTATTCAAGCTGTCCATATTTCACTTTTTTCCAGAATACATTCATGTGACCAATACAGACATTAGGATTTAGGATTAGACAACAACCACGCAACTTCAAGCTGTCCGTGTAATGTTTTGATGTGAAATCAGTAGCAGCGATGCGAGAGAGGAATGAAGCGTAGACATCAAACCTATTTCATATTCGTACAGTTGCAATTGCAAAGAGAAAATCACGACGAGTAGACAAGATAATGATGGACCTTTTTTCCCTTCGTCTATCAAATTTTCTCAGTTCTGTCTATCTTCCACAAGTAATCAATTCACCATAATATGAGCCAGTATATGTATTCACTGTGAGTAAACATGCTTTATATGCAGAACCAATTATATATATCTTTGTGATCCCACATCATATGCATATACTATGCATGTATACTTACACGTATTCCATTTTCCAATACCCGGGTAAATTCATACTTTCTTTTCTTCATCGACTTCCTTTCCCTTCTCCCGTCATCCGATTGAGATTTCATTAATATTTCAAAAGAAGCCTTCAAACTATCCATCCATTCAGTATTCAGTTTCGCCCTATTACCACATCGGCAATATAATACAGTTGTTAGCTCTCTTTGCCGTAGTTGCAAGTAGTAGATTTTACACTCTATTTTATACGTTACTTGCTTTCCTTTCTTGTAAAATGTAGAGCACATTCGCATTGTTTTGTCCTACGAAAACGTGAGAGTACCATAGAAAGCTAAAAGCTTAAAATCCATTTTACCTGCGTCCATTTATATTTTTATTATCATAAAAAGTGCATGCCACCATCCTCCTTATTTTTTTCTGTGTAAAATGCGAAATATTGCACGAAAAATGGGAAAGTTTTCTTTAATAAATAAATAAAAACAGAAAAATAGCCAGACGTCAGCAACGGATTTTCCATCTTAAAACATTAATTTCGTGTTGTTGTTGTTGTTAAAATACCACAAAAAGTCAAGCTAGAAAGGAATGTGAAATGTAAAGTGAAAATTAAAAAAAATGTATGTTTTGGTATTCAAGAGAATTCGCTTTTTTCTGCTATACTTTTTAGACTGATGTAACCGTTAAGAATTACCTTCGAAGGAACCTATTTCCAAACTTTCATTACAGCTTACTCGCAATTTTCTGTACGAAAAATATCTCGTTTTATTGCTTTTTCCGTCTTGATGAGCTCATCTATTCTCCTTTATACCTTTTACATACATAATTCATCTAATCAAGCATGTTATTTTTTCTGCTTCGTTTTTTATACTACATTGATTGCATTTAACCTGGTTTATTTATTGCAATATGTGCTTGCGTGTTAACCCTGTATAGTTTTTATATTATATACACCTACCTTAATAAGCCTGATTGTTTAGTTCATTTAATGAAATGACATGACATTGCAAACATTCAAGTATTTGCAGGTACATGTCGTTCATATATGGGTGTATACACCATATTTCGTCTAAGTCGACCAGCCTCCTCTTTTTAATGCTCCTTAATTAGCTTAACTCCTAATGCCACTAAAACAAGGAGGACAAACGAGGAATGTGCTGTTTTTACTTTGTTTACTATTCCAATGTAATTTTATGTGTCCACGTACACATGTGTGTACCCACATGCAAATATTGTGTGGATTTGCCACTCCCTTCCATGCCTTCATTTTCTGCAAACATTTTCGCTTTTCTACTTAATCATTCGTCAATACCGGTCGTTCAATCATAAAAAATGTATGTTATGAGTTTAACACTACACATACGTATTTTGTATTTCATCTCTTTCTTTAGGTTCCTTTTCCCATATTTCCATTGTATAGTGAGCTACCTACCACAGTGCGACAGTGTCTCTGTTATTACAATAGTAAATGCCTGAAAAATAATAATCAATACGACACGAAAAATTGTATACTGTATGAAAACTGACTTTTATAATGTAACACTACACGACCGGCAGAATGTTGGAAAAGAAGACACATTGCTTGTCTCTCTGCCTCGCTTTTTCCCTCTTTCTGACTGACTACTTGACAAAATCGACACCAAATAATAAAAACTTGAATAGTAATACTCACGACTTGTAACTTATGAATTACTCCGAGTGAAAGCGACTATAATTCATCGATTTTTACACATTCCTTCACATGTGATAGGAAAAAGAAAAATGACATAAGAAATTAGATAATTCGATTGAAGAAATGTTTCTTGTATTCCAAATATAATTTCATTTGGATGTGGGCACAATGCATTCCAAGTTTTGGCAGTCATGTTCATTGTACTGAAAATAAGTCTTATTTAGTGATGGCAAAAATCAATGGACGCGCCACTTGTCATTCCGTTGCAGTCATAATAATAATATAACTCCATTAAATTGATTACTGTGCACCAGTGGGTCTAATTATCGAGTGTGCAAAATAAATGATATCACATGAAAATATTCTTATTGGCTTGGCTGCATATTCCAAATAACTTCGGTTTGTAAAGCAAAATAATATTTATCACAGAGCTTGGTATTTTATGAAGACTTCATGAGTTCAACGAAATGCATACATGAAATTAAAAATAATCTATAATAAAATCTCAAGTATTAATTTTTTACCGTATGCTTTATATGTAAATCATATTATCAATTTCGTAAATCTCGAATAACGTAATTTACGTATGTGAGTGGATACTCGTGTAGCCTAAATCAGAGAAAACAAATATGAACTCCATTAAACTTACAAGTGCATATTAAAGTATATATAATTAGCATTTGCTCATATTATGCTAATTATTTTTGACAGCAACTTTAAATAATCCTTTTCAGAGTATTTACGGAGAAATCATTAAGAGGCAAAATGATGAAATGTTCAAGCAAGCCAAGAGCAAAATAGAATTATTACATTAGTAAAATGAGAATAAAAATAGCCAGCGTTCTACAAAAGTTATGTATAAAGACAATTCGGCTATATACTTTCTTCAGAAATCTTTGACTAGATTGCACAAAGGAAAAACTTCAGACAGACTCCAACCTCAATTAGAAGTGACAATGTTTTGTGAAAATCTACTGTAGGTGTATATGTGAATCACGTTGAAAGTACTTTGACTTTCTTTCGTACACCACTTTCATTTCATTATTTGTTTTTTTGCTGTGCTGCCACAAATTCAGTGAACGGAAAGTTCATTATTTTGAAAGGAATGTATGGAAAGGTACATGAAAAAATCATTGTTAATAGTAAAAAAGCATTTTATTAAATTACAATTTCCTCACGTTTTGTGACCACATCATATATACTTTGTTGTGAGAAAACTTGATCAAACAAAAAACATACATACAGTACAATTCTGCTTATTTGCTTTCATCTCTTAAAAATAACTTGGGAGACACTTTAAGTGCAAAAGATCTGTTTTTGTAGAGCCAAAGGATGTAGTGAATTTGGTCAGATTGATCTAGCATGTTTAAATACATTTAGAATACAGAAGGCCGAGGGTATACAGACCGCCGGAGCAGTCTCAATAATAATCATTAAATGTTAATCGAAAATATTACATAATCCTCTCCTTTACAGATGAATATAAATATGTATGCAATGTATGTAGCCATCTAGATTTTCAAATGGGATCTTGTAATGATTACCAGGAATTTTGTACGTCAATGGAACTTTCTTTTTATTCATATAATCCATAATTGAGCTCACGTTGCAATTTGCCTCACTCACGCCGGTCATTGTGACATGTATCATATTATTTAAAAAATTAGGCATGCATTCTCCATTTTATAATTACACATGTGCTTGCTTTAGAGCACTCTCATTTTATATGTGAAATTCGTCATTTTTCATGAATTTTTTTCGAAATTTTTTAATTGCAAGTCAACAA
>JAQFXM010003848.1:0-18804 GCA_034693345.1 Entomobrya multifasciata
TCTCCGATGTAGCAGATTTTACCGCGGTAGTCGCCTTCTCCGTTGACGTAGACTGTGTCTCCTATTATGAAACGGGTTGTGCCGTTTGTGAATGCGAAGTCGGAGTAGTCTGGTGGGGGAGAAGGTTTTAGATTAGTTTAGTTTGTGTGTTGATCGATAGGTGATATTTTGTAGTTGTTTAAGTGGTTTTATGGGTTTTTGGAGTTTGGGGAGAATTGAGAAAGTTACTAGAATGACCTTGCTAAGTTGATAGTTTTGAGGTAGAGTATGTTAAAAACGAACAGGTTTATAAAATGAGTTAACGAAAATGAACAGTGAGTCAGAGGTTCAATTTATAGTGTTTCGTTTGCATTTCACACATGATTGTTAAATGCTTTAACCTTTCTGAGACCTTCGAGATACGAGTTTATTGAGTTTGGGATTAATGGTCTGGAACGCTTTGCGAACGTATAATTTTGGGTGATTGGGTTGTCATTGTTTTATAGCGGTTAGCAATATAAGCAGCGTCACCCAAGGGGGATCAATAAATCTTTGACCTTCGTACTGACCACGGGGATTTTGGAAGTATGCTCGTTATATTTCGTTGTTTTGGCAATTTTTAAATCCATTTTACATTCTCACTTAAGTTTAAAACAGTGTTGTATGTACGTAAGCTTGTTTTGAACATTTTTTGCCAATTTTACTTGGATTTTTTTTCACTTTTTTATATTTCAAACCTTACGATTCTCTCCTACCTACCTATCCAGTACTTTTGTTACTTGCAATGTTAAACGAATCTTGTTTGTTCAATTTTTTAAGTCAATTTCGCATTAGTTCACAGAGTGCATACATCCATCCCGGACAAAACCATCCAGTGATAAATGTCTCGAGGGCGAACAAAGAAATATGCAATTTCGTTACGTTATTTACACGTCGCATTACCATGAATTATGTGTTTGACGCCCATTGTGTTATATCAGCGAGTTTAGTCAAGTGAGATGTGTTTGTGTTTACGGTCGTAAATTTGACGCCTACGCGTGGTGGACGTCAAGGATGAGGTTTTGAGATGGATCGTGTGGTTGTGTGTGGAGATTTGAATGGGGGCTTTCGATTTTTTGGGTGAGGTGGATTTTGTTATGGGAGAATTTTTGGTGAGTGGTGGGTGAGTTTTAAGTTGGATCGGGGTTATGTGTTTGTGGTTTGTTGGGATTTTGGGGGAGGGGAAAATTTTATAGATTTTTCTTGGGGATTGGGGATAACGTTGGAGTGTGGTTGATTTGGTTGTAAATTGGGATTGTAGGTTAATCTTGTTGGGGTTACTTGAGATATTTGCGTGGTCACTTTGGGTTTGATTGGTTTTTAGCGTTGATTGGGATATGTGGGGTTTTGAATTCTTTTCTGACAATTATCAGATTTGATATTTCTCCATCGTGAAAATTGGTTATGGGGCTATGTGAGTATTTTGCGTGGTTACTTGTTTTCGGTTTTGATGTGTTTTGTAGGATTGAGTTTTTTACTTTTGTATTGGATGTATTTTTTCTGATTTTTTTGTTTGGTTTATTGTTTATTGGCTTGAGTTTTAACATGTAATTAGTTGATATTTTATTGTTTATTGGAAAGGTTATCTTGGGGTTTTTTATCATGGGTTCGTTTCATTTTTCTGGAATTTGAATTAAATTTTTCGCAAATCACGTTCGTATGTTAGGTATCCATGGTTTGTTTGCTATAGTTTAGCGATTGTGTATTGGCTAATTAGTTGATTTTAAGAGAGTTTTATGTGTAAAGATTACTCGTTTTTTAAAAATCATGGCTTCGTTTCTGTTTAGATTTTGCGTTCATTTTTTGTATAAAACTGCAAATTACGTTCGTATGTTAAGCATACATGGTTTACTAACAATCCAATATTTTTTCAAATTGCCGGTATTTACCCGTGATTTTACTACCTTACTTATTACCCTACAACTATGTGGGTTTCTCAATTTAGGACAGTTAAACATGGTTTTTACAGCAATTAACTTTTGAATTTGGAGTTAACGTCTTAAAACTGTCTGTTTGTTAACCCCACCTAACACACGACCCCTTTTCTAAAAACCGTAACTAGCTAATCCGGTATCTATAGTTTCCAAAAACAGAAGTACACTAATCATATCGCCATGAAACAGCATCAGCTAGCTACTTTAACATGTTATTTCGAAACGTTATTCTCGTCATGATGCGTCCATATTTGTCAACGAGGTGTACCGGATCTGTATCAAAGTTGTTTTGTTTTTCGTGCTTGTTGACCCACGCAGAGTACTTTCGAAAGTTTGGAGGGGTTTGACTTGTTTTTGTTAAATGTTTAACGGGGATTGGTTTGTGGTGGGTCATGAAGGGGTGTTTATGTGTGGGGTGTGTTTGTCTGTTGTGAAAGTTTTTAAGGGTGGTTTTGAATATTTTGTAGATACGTAAGGTAATTTTAAGTGCATATAAAATTGCTTATCTCGTTCAATTGTTAAAACTAATGCAACCAATGTTCCTGAATCAATAAAAATCCTATCACAAACCCATGTAAACCACCCGCTACGTTAATAAACCACAAACATCCGCTATAAATCATCCAAAGCTACCACTCCACAAATCTTAAAAACGTACACAGTTGTCCATATTTGGAAACGAGAAGTAGTTTATTAATCAGTGATGCTCGTGGTTTGCATACTTAATGTCGAGAGATCGTTACATTTATCATTTCAATTACGAGTTTGTAGGTTTGTCACCAGCGGATTGTTTGATGGACTTGTGAACGTTTTTTTTGTGAGTCGTAATGTTATGTTAATTGGGTTGTTCTTGCTATTAAAGTAACGCGTAATTAATTTGTTATTTGGAGTATGTTTGAGATTAATTGATAATGAAATAAACAAATTTTTCCTTACACTCACCCATCTGAACTGGCATGGTAAAAAAATCCAAAAATCAAAAAGCTACAGTTTTCACAGCACAAGAACGATTGTTTAAAACTTCACACAAATCCACAAGACACGATGTTACCTGTAAGACGCCAAACAGCGAACTGACCAGAAGATCATGATGCTTTGTTGATGTTCATCTTTTTGTGTTGACGACAAGAGTTATAGAGAGGAGTGGTCGATGAGTGTTGTATATGGATGAGGTAACGTTTATGGGCTATTCAGATTTTTTTGTGGGGGTGGGTGGTTTTTATTGGGTTTGGATGGTGAGAGTTTTTTGGATGAGTGTTTGTCCAGAGTGTTTTAACGTGGCCTTCGTGGTGTCCTTTTTTGGAGGGAGTCGTGGTTTTGTGTTTTTTTTTGGGTGAAGTGTGAGGATTGTGGTGGTGTGGTTGGTGGGGTGTGGAAGAGTGGTGGATTTTTGGGTTTTAAAACTTTTATAATTTTAAGTAAAACGAAAGGGTTATCAAGTTTGAAGAATGTGGAAATTTAATTTTAAAATTTGTCCGAATATTAAATTTGAAACAATTCGATTAAATCTTGCTTTTACTAAAACCAAACACAAAAGATTCTAAATTAGTGTGATAGTCCATACAATTCCATAAAACACCCACAACCCAACAAACACGCAGCAGCGAGCCACACCGCAACGATTCAATCTCACGCGTATCCCATACAAACCCGTATAATTCCAAACACCACTGTCCAAATACCCCCATTCATCACTTATCCTCATAAACGTCAAGATTATGATACATGTGAGTATTCCCTTTCAGTCTGTATTTTTTGTTAACTCCCGGCTAACATATTGTTTAAACAGCAAACATGGGTGTTCCAGGTGGATTCTAATTTTTACGAATGTTCAGAAAATTTGCAAATGTTTTAGTGATTTTTTCGTGAGGGAGGTAATTGTACGGGATAATGTTTTGGGTGTGTTGGGTATTCGTAATGGAGTGCCCACAAGGTATAATTTCTAGTGTTTTAATCGATTTTGTTCTTGGCAGGTTGTCTCGGATTGTGGATATTTTGGGGGAAAGTTTTTAGAGAAATTTTGAGCATGGGTTTGTAGATGAGTTTGTAACCTCTGTGAAGGTCATATAATCTTGAATTAATGTTGTACCCACACCTCCTGTCCCAGGTGAAAAGTATCCAACTCGATACCCTATCATCATGGTCATCACTGAACAGTCTTCCTTTTTTGGTTGGTTTAATTATGTTTTGGAGCGATTTTTAATGGGGGTTTTGCACGTGAGATTTGTGATTTTTCTTTGCAGTTTTGCGTTTTTAAATTGTTTTTGGGATGCGATTTTTTTGCGTCTGGAAATTGGAGATTTAAAGTAATGCGATTGTAAATTAGATTTGTAGCTTTGGGGTATTTGGTTTTGGGGTGATTTTAATTTTTCATGGGTGGTTTTATTGGTGTTTTGTAGAATGTATGTAAACTCAATTAACTTTTTATTGGAAAACTATTTAAATAAATTTGATAACAAAAACATAACAAAGTGTGATCAAACATGTTCGACCAACATGCGCGTCACTGCAGATCTGCAACTATCAGTTTGAATGGATCCTAGGAGCGATGCGATTGGGATGTCCTGTAGATATAACATAACATTTTAGTACGTAGTATTTTTCACTAAATTGCATAACACGTGTAAATTGTATAAAATATACAAACCTTCAACAAATCATTAATCTCAGTCAACAACGCAACCCTAATCCGTTCATGAACTTTAGGCTCGATCCTCCTAAACAGCTTAGCCCCGAACCTGTTCATTAGCGAGTTTGCAATGTTGCTGAATGGGGATCCTCCGAATAGACCTTCGAAATGGGCGTACAAGTCGGATAATTGTATTTTAAAGTCCATTGATGTCATTTGAATGTGGCCGTGGGAGAGTTTTAAGGATGTTGTGACATCGGTGTTTAGGTATGATGGTTTGATGATGTAAGGGCCTTTTCCTTTTATTGGGATTAGTTCGAGGGCTCTTCCTTTTAGGGTGTAGGTTCCTGGGGGGTAACGTGGGGGGTTAGTGTTTGTTCATGATAGGTTATAGTTATGCTGACCTTACCTGTTAGAAACACGTATGGGATGGATAGAGAAATGTTGGCCTGCATGTGGAATATGCTTGTAGAGATTTTCGTCACGTTGAATGACTTGAGGCCTTCCAGTTTTGAGGAGCTATAACAGGGAATTGGGGGTTTAATTATCTGGTTAATTATGATCACAGTTAAAAGTCAATTCACTCACGCAATCCTCCCACTCAGATCATACTGGTAAGGCTTCTTGAGCACCACAGAAGAGTCGGGTATCTGTAGAGGGTCCAGTGGGGGTATTCCTAGGGATGGGATCCCAGTGCTCATGTGAGACCGGAGGTTTTCGAGGAACTTTAGTATTATTTTTGAGATTGTGTCTGCGTATTTTTCGCAGTTTGGGGGAGTGGGGGCTGTGGATGAAAGGGGTTGTGCGTTAGTTTTGGTTATGCGATTGTTTTTAAGTATTGTTGGCTTACCTGCGTGGTCGGGTAGTTTAGAGTACGCGGTTGTGAGGGTCAGTATGAGGGTGAGTGTGAATAGGAGCGTTTTGGGTGCCATGGTGATGACTGTTGTTGGTGTGTTTTAGAGAGCGTTTTCAGTTCGTTAAGGTTATGTCCAGTGAACGCATTTTCTGGTGTGGCGAGACTTTTTCTGTGGTCACGCGTTTTTTTATTGGGTTGTGTAGGTCAGATGTGACATGGATAGTTTGTATTGATAAGGGTGAAATATCAAGGTTCTGTGTTTATCTTGTGGTATTAAGGTTGTGTGTATTTGGATGTGTTAATGTAGCGGGTATGCGCTTTGTGTACACGTATAGGTAGTTTGTTAGCACGTAGTTTGATTCCCAGCTAATTGAGCAGCTGGAGAAACACTTTTGTGTGCTGATCAAGCTGTTTAGATAACGTGTGAACTTGGTGACTGATGATTTGTGTTGGTTGGATGCGTTGGTTTAGCATAGTTTATGGGGGTTTGTTTTGAGATGCGTCAGGAATGTGGTGGTGGTTATTTTGTTTGAGTTTGTAGTGGTGTAAGGATGGGATGCGTTTAGGATTTTTGAGGTCATTTTTTGATTGGTACTTGGGATTGGGATGTGAATGTTGTGAAAGTAGAATGAATAGTTGTTGGGAAATTAAACTAAATTGTTTACGTAGCAAAAGGAACGTCGTTGTGCAGAATTGTATTGCTTTGACGTCGTCTTAATGGCAGTACCAAGTGACCACGCACGTTTTCTCATGATGCCCCGTTACTTTGACCAAACATGAGTTCAAAGTTTCAACTTTCAACGTACAAACTTGTGATTTATAACTAAATTGAGTTAATAATTAGTACTTGGACATTTAACTGAATTGTTAGTAGAAAAAGAGGAGCACCAGGAGCCAGGAGTGTAATCCTATTTTTTATAGCAAGTGACGGAATTCGAAATTGTGTTGTTTCGACGTCGTTACAATGACAGCACCAAGTGACCAGGCACGTCTTCTCATGTTGTTCCGTTACTGTGACCAAATTAATGTGTTAAACTTGGAGGAAAAAAGCTCTAACTAGACTTGAAGATCACTGGTGTTAAAACTAAAACGTAGAAACTTAATGACACAAACTGATCACTCCTTGTAAGGTTGACAGACTGACATTGCATGGGATAGTGAACACTTTTGTCGTGCTAATTGTAGTGGCGACGCACATCTGCATTATGTTTTCACTAATCTTTGTTGTTTTACTGACTCGAGGAGTGTGGATTATACATGGTCATGCGATGCGTATGCGTTTATGGTTGTTTACACTATGCGTCACGACTTGTAAGGGTGTGATTTTGTAACTGGACGATTATCGTGTGCATGCGATCGTGTGAAAAATTGGTTTTAAAATTCACTGGAGTGTGCGTCAAACAGTAGCTGGTCATATCACTACATTCCTAAGGAAACTACCGTAATGCTTTGGAGTTTGTACATCTCGTGCCAGGATCAAGTGCCCTCGATGGACAAAGTCTTTATAATTCGTTAGTTGTGTAACATGCTCAAATGTAAAATCAAACGGGTATACGGAATATTAAAAGTTTTAGAAAAATTAGATAAATAAATATCAAATTAAATCTTGGTTTCCCGTAAAAACCTTTCTTTCGAGACAGAAATTAGGGTAACTTGTCTTTTGAAATTGTTTCGATGTAACCAAGTGACCACACACATTTTCTCACGATGACCCTTTTACTACAATTTTGTCAATTAGGTAAGATAAGTACGACATGAAATTCAAATTATTTTTTTGTGCAATGCGTTACACTCGACCGCTGAAAAATTAGATAATTTCGACCAGATAATCAGATTCTTATTAAATTTCAATTTTTCAAAAAATAAAGAAATTTTGTTAGACATTGAGACCGTTTTATTTTAATTCGAAATCGTAATATATCGACGTCGCTGCAATTATAATGTCAAGTGACCACGCAACTTTTCTCATGATGCCCCTTTACTATGATCAAATCTTGTCAGTCGATTTAATCGGGTAAGTTGTTGGCAATATCAAAGTATCCAGATAGAATATATTCTAATGGTGAATAGTACTAGATTAAATTCGAATTACTTTTTTGGTCCAATTTGGCACGCATTAGGGATTTTAGGTGATGAATTTACGTAAACTTTCACGTCGGCAAACACTTCATGTCATGTCATGGCAGATATTCTCCTGTTGCCCCTTAGCAGACACCAAAAAGGATCATCTCCAAACCAAACTTGTACTTTGGTTTAAAAGTCTAGAATAACATTAGTAGTTCGATGAGTTTCTAAATTAATTTTATTTCGCATAAAAACTTCTTTCGAGAAAGAGAAAATTGGGTCAGCATCATGAAGTTCAGTAATTCATTGAGATTTCAAAATGATCATAAAAACATATTTGAACATCCTAATTCCAAATTTTTAAAATTATTAAATTTCAATGCCAAAAGCTCCAATTTCAGTGCTACTCACTAAAATACCCCCGTTTACTCTTTGAAATCGACCCCGTCACTTGTTCCGGAATCGAGTAATGTTTTTCCAGATTTCTTGGTGATCCAGTAAGCACCAAGGAGGATTGATTGGTGGGTTGACGATTGTCTTTGGATGAGATTGTAATTACGGGATTAAATATCATGTTACGTGACCACACAACAAACCGATCATGCTTTTTTGCATATACATGTAAGCTTCATCATAAGATTGTTGCTGTGATCAATTTTAACTTTCAGAACAACCATTATGGCTGTTACTGTAACATCATTGAAGCCTAATGAAAAAATTTTTAATCACAAATTCATGAGCTGCACACAGAACAAAAGTTTACAAATGAGTCTAATGAGTTTACAAGTCTAGTTTAGTTTTAAATGTTAAGCAAATCACAGAAAATCCTACTTATTTTTTGAAATTGTAATGTTTCGACGTCGCCACATACATAATATAGAGTGACCACGCAAATTTTCTCATATTGCCCCTTTGTTATTTACTATGACTCTAATTATGTCAATAACGTAAGAGAAGTTTGCTGACGAATAGTGTAGCTGAAACCATCGCCCATTTAAAAAATCAGATATTTCGTCTTTTTTCGATTTTCCCAAAAAATGTTTTCTGTTAGACACCGCGTTGTTTGAATCCAGAATCGTTATGTTTCGATGTCGTCACAGTCATGTCAAGTGACCACGCAAATTTTCTCACGATGCCCCTTTACTCACAGACAATTGTGCAAGTTGTTGGCGATATGATAACCAATGGATATGGGAGTAATTTGGTGATGAGTTCCTGTTATTCACCAAGTGATATATTTAATTCAAATTACTATTTGGTTCGAAATAGGTGACATTTTGGCATGCACTAAAGAATATAGCTGACGAATTTACGTAAGCTTTGACGTCGCAAAAACACTTCATATCCGGTGACCACGCAGGTTATCTCACGTTGCCCTGTAGGAGACATCAAAATGGATACATAGACACCCATACTACTGTTTAATATGAAATTCAATAGTCATCATTAGAACATTCGATAACACATCAATTAAAATTTTTGAATTCTTCAAATGCCAAAACCTACTATTCCCATGCAACTCTATCAAACAACCACCTTCCAAAAACCATCGCCAACTATCATGAATCCATATATTATGCCCAAAGAAATAAACAACCACACTCATAATTCCCAATCCCAAACAACAACCACACACAACACCTTTTTATTGAAACCCCCTCCACAACACGTAAACCTTAAAACCGAATAATCTCCACCCCATCAAAAATGACCCCGATAGTATATAAATATCACAAATATAAATAAATCTGACTCTCTTGAATATATATCTGTAGTAATGCTCAACAGTACGGTATATCCTAAAACACACGCACATAACACAAACGTTCATTCAGTAAAAAGCACCAACAATTCGTATTGAAGCAAGTTTTTCTCTTACAAATTACATAACAATTTTACATACGGGGGTGTTTACACAATAATCTTTTGGAATGTAATCTTACGTTTTTGTATAAAATCTCAACACTTTTTGGTTATTTTGTCTTCTTTTTTACAATTTGCTCGTGGTTTTTTTAACAGCTCGGTAATTACTTTTTACATGTGGTTTTTTTGAGGGTAAAAGGGGTGGGGCTTATAGTTTCCATGGTAACGTGTATGCCCCTCCCCCATTCACCTCTCACTTAAGTTATTATATATTTTTTTGGCATAATAATCTTGTAAAACGGACAACACGAAAGTCCTTAAAAATCTAGTTTAAAAATAATGCACGTGCCTGCGTGCACGTTAACGTGTAGTTGGAAGTCTAGTCCCCATGGTAACGGTAACTAGGGACGACTTCCTCCAAATACACGCCAACGTATAAACAACGTAACGTAGCGTTCCGAACAAGGTACAATGCAGTGATAGAACAGAATGCGAAGCGGATTTAAAAATGGTAACTAGGTAAGGATACCTTAAAACACCTTATCATAATATTTGATTGAATATCTTTTGTACGTATTCGTGGTAACTTGTTTCGTTTTAAATGTTTTCACGTTTGTCAAATAGTTAATAGTCTTATTCTAGCATGTAACAGTGATCAACAAAGCAAGTTAGTGAATCGATATGGTTAAAAATATTTCGAAAAGAATATTGGAAAAACCCTACATTAATAACTCGTTGTGTAGTGAATATCTACAGTGTTACCCAAAAATAGCACTGGGATTTGTTAAAAAGGCGATAGGATAACAAACTAATCTACTAATCCTACCAAAACTTGTATTTCTTCTTTGTCTGCGGAGTCTTGCTACTCGTACTCGGTCCTTGTGTCCTGTCTTCTGATGGTAATCCACCTCTACCTGATCCTGTTGCTGGGGGGCTCCTGTTTCTCGTTTGTATTTCTGATGGGGCTATTTGGCGGAGGGGGCGGTACTGGACCTGTGGAGAAAGGATATCATGATCATTTGTATCTGAATTTGTGTAGCTTTAAATAAGTGTTAACTCACCAGCTGCGGATTATCAGGAACTCGAAGCAACAAGTTATACACCTCATTAGTCGGCACCATGTTCGGCCTCAGTATCGGCCTAAAGAACTTGTGAAAGCCCCAAGCCATCGCGAGATACCTCAACGGGATCCAGTAGAGTAGGACTGTTGCGATGAAGAGCGCTAGCACTGCGAGCCATGAGATGAACGGGACTGCCATTCGGAACATGCTGGAAACGGGGGGAATAAAGGTTAGCGGTCATGTTAACTGACATGTCATTTTAATCCCTAATTTATAAACACTCACTTCCTAGTACTCTCACAAATCGACGCAATATCCCCTAAAGCATTCTGAACCGTCTGAGTAGCGTCCTGTACAGCTTGCAGTTTCTGACGTAGACTCATTTTCTTGTCGTCCTCTTCTTTTTCGTCGTCGTCGTCGTCCATCACGAGCACGTCGTCGTCGTCTGGTTCGTCGAGGAGTGGGGTTCCGGTTAGGGAGCAGACCTGTGATTGATAAGCGTTATGTGTGAATTGATGATAAGTTAAGATAATTTAATGAACAGTTAAAACTCACAATCCACTGCTTGAGTATGAGGAGCATGAGGAATAGCGGGATCATCCAAGGCTGGAACGTGTAGCACATCACTTCGTAAAGGATCAGGGCGATGACGCTTCGAAGTGGGTACTCCCACACGAGGCAGCTCCTGTATAGCAAGTTAATTGTTTTAAATAGAGTTAAAAATAACTTTTAACCTAACCAATATAACATGCTCATATCCAACTCACTCCGCAAACTGCGCAACATCATAAGCACTAGCAGCAATCTTCCTCAACCTATCGATATTCAACAGAAACGTCTCTCGCTTCAGCCTCTGGTCTGGCAACAGGAACTTTGTTTCTGGGGGGTCCATCACTCGGATGCCGGCTCGTATCTGTGGGATCAACACTAAATTATTTAACTGTAACTAGCACATGGACAACAGTAAAGCCAACAACTCACCGGATTCCAAATCAACTCCATCTCAAGCAGAATCTGAGGACTATTCCCTTTCGCAGGATGGAGGAGCTTCATGTCTTTCAGCATGTACCACTTTTTCTCTTTATTCTTGATCTTCCATAACGGAATGTCTAGCTTGCCGAGGAACTCTTGTTTGTGGTTCTTGTCTTCGTCGTAGACTGTTAGCTCGAGGACTGACGTGATGTCGGGGACTTGGAATGTGAAGATTTTGTTCCAGACGGGGTTTAGGGTGCGGTATTCTGTTTGGGTCTAGAGGGGGACAAATGGGGTTAGGTTGGCAAGTTAAAAAGACACCTCAATACAATTCAAAAATCCTCACCTGCAACCTCGAGTTGACAAGCTCCAACACACAAAACGGATCCGATTTCCCTCCAATATCCGCAGCAGCCAGACCCTGAGCCTCAAAGACCTTCACGATCAGAATCCCAACCTCTTTTATAGAGTTCAGCGACTTTGACAGGGCCTGTAACAAAAATAACAATTAGCATTTCACTCAAGCACAAGAACAAGTACAAAAGTCCACTCACATATCTCCCCCTGAGCTCCTTCTCCCCATCATCACTCAACGAGTACACCCCCAAGTCACTACTATTCTCCCCCCCACTCGTCCCACTCACAGTCAACAGCATCGATATCTCCCCAGGACTCTCCTGGAGCTGAAACGTCTTTTGGTGAGTCAGCTCCTTTTCGAGCAGCCCAATGTCTATCGCACACCTCCCAATGTAGTCCTTGCTGAACGACTCGTCGTACACCTGGACTTCGAGTATTTGGGGTTGACCTTCGTAGATGTAAAAGTCGAACTGTTCTATCCACTTTGGGGTGGTGGTGCGGGCGAGAGTTCGGGTCTTGTACTTTTGGTTGCCCATTCTGAATTTTACGAAGGCGTCCATGTAGACCTTTTCGTCGCCGGGGGAGAGGTTCTTTGCTTCGAGTAGCAGGACTGTGAGGACGCTGCTCCATACTTGGGATTTCATCTTGCGCTGGTCTTGGAGCTTTGGGTTGGCGTCTCCGCTGAACCACTGGGGATTTTAATTGGGGGTGAATTGTTAGTTTTTGTGGTTATAGAGTGTGTTTGTTATCTACCCTACACGCTAGCCTACACACACGATAACGAGAGAAAACGTATGCTTAACTCTTTTGTTATGGGCTGGTTGCCGGGGTCGTGGTGGGGGTGAGTCGCTTGGCCGTGGTGGTGTGCTTATGTACTAAGATAAACGGTTTTTTTAGTGGTCGTTTATTTGAGGGGGTTGGGGGTTACGAGATACTGTGGGTTTTGCGAACGAGATACTCAAGCGGGGGTGTGATGTGTTTGGTGATTTTGGAGTGGTTAGGTTAGTTAGTTGTGTGTTTTGTGTGCGTTTGGAACTTGTTAGGAGGAAAAATTGGTGAGATAAATCGCCTACGTTTACTGAGCCTCTACGACTAGTCGTTACGGTGGGTGGTTATGGTGTTAGTATCTGGTTACATAAACCTTACTATGTAACGCAAATGTTCGTATGATGAAGGACTCTAAGCGCCCTGTTTATAAAATTAGTTTCCATCAAATTTGCCGTTCCTTAAAATGCATGAATTTGGTTGCCTTGGTTGTAAAAATATTTGATCATGAGTAAAGAAAAGTGCACAAAAAAAGTGGACAAAACCGACCCAGATACAAAATCAAATTATTAAATTGAGTTGTCTCTGGAGCGTCAAAAGTAGACCACCGTATTTCTTCTAAATGTAGTGCACATAAATATATGTACAAATTTTGTGACGTAGAAAAAAAGTTTGTACGAAAAAAATTCACGCACGAGAAACCATTACTCATAATACAATTTCACTTAATAAATTGCCTATTTCACCTGATAAAACCTACACAATTTATCTACATTGCTGGGTAAAACGTACAAAAGAGTAATCATAATCCTAACGTCATGATTGTCAGAGCATCCTTCCAAAAAAACAAAAAAGTAAATCTGAAGGATAACCAGACATGTGAAAAATGAAATGTCAGGGTACGTGAGATGAAGATTTTGCCAACTACAAGTTTGTGATGTACAAACTACTATACACCTAACGCTTACATGTCTCACGACTACACGTAAAAAAGCCTACCCTCGTAATGTACAAGCGTGTGTAAATCTGAAGTGAAACTCACAATATCCTTCTCCTCGATCGTCCTAGGCACTAGCGTGACGGTGATGTAGACTTCCCCCATGGAATCCTCCCCTGCCGTGTTCGTCTCGGTGAGTGTCAGGCTCAGCTCGGTCACTTTGTTGGGGGGGAGGCGGGAGGGGTCGAGGGTTGTCATGCCCATGAAATCGTCTTGGAAGCCCCAGTCGTAGTCGAATACCTGGGTGTATTGGGGTGTTGAGTATAGTGGCATACTGGAGTGATAATTTATAATTAGTGAGAGTAATTTTTATAATTATAAGTTACCTTGAAAACGATGGGTTGTGTCAGATCGTTGATGGGGAGAACGAAAGACTCGTCCCATACTGGGTTGAGGTCTCTGTATATCGTTTTCGACTTGTAGTGGAGCTTGTCTCCTATCTTTACTTTTACGTATGGGTCGCTGCTTCCTGTTACAATTAAATTGGTGATTAGAACACAATTAAGCGTATGGTAAAGATAAGTGATTGTTGTACCCACCACACGCATCCTTGGCAACAAGGTTCCTCCCCCTCAACAAGTGAACATTAAGCGTGTGAAAGGGAAAGGGCGAGATCATGGTGTCTTGCTGCTGGCCGCCACTAGGTCCTTCCCTGGCCTCCCCAGCAGCAGACTCGGACGTTTTCCTGACTTGAGCTTGATTCGGCTTGTCTTGATGCTGCTGGGAAACAATAGAGTCGTGTAAGTGCTCACGGGTGTATTGTGGGGTTACGTTTCTAGTGCGTGTTGGTGAGATGCTCACGGTTAGGGAGAGAGATGGCTCGTTTGTTGATGTTGATGGGTTCCGGTCCTGTTGGGGTGGGGATGGGGGGGATGAGCGGGGGCGGGTTAGGGATGGGGTGGCGGATGAGGTTCCTGTGAATTTTGAAAGAGTGAGAGTTAGTTCGCATTTTTATGAGAATTTTGTTTTGAGAGGATTATGTGCTGAGAGGATTTTCTTTGAGGATTTTGTAGGGTACGTGAGAGAGTTTGGGTGTTGAGCGGAAATGCAGTAGAGGAGTGCTCTATTGTGAGTTTTTTTACATTTTTAATTGGCTGCTTTCTGCGATGTTATAGACACGGGGATTGGTGAAAGTTGCAGGGTTGGGATTTTTTATCTTTTGGGATTGTATTGCGCATTATGTTTGGGTGAATTGTGTGGAAGGTGTATTTTAAAGGCGTACTTATACTTTCGTGTCTTTGGGTTTCGTCCAAGTTTCGGGGTTTAGGAAATTGGGAATTGTGTAGTGTGAAAAAATCTTTTTTTGGAGATGGGTAAGGGTTTTGAAATTTTTGATGTCTTTTTAACTTTTTTAAACGCCGATATTTTTTTTGAGATGCCAGACTCGATGATATTTGGAGAACGAAAGTTCAAAAAGTGAAGCACGACTTTCAATAAAGTTATATTCATGAGAAAATCTAAAGTTTTGAAATTTTAAAGTATTATCTTTTTTCCTAAAGATTTATAGTGTAATTCGAACAAACTAATATTGAAATGTAAAATGTCTTCAGCATAAATTATAGTAAAATCCGAAAATATTTTAAATTATGAACACCTTTGCAAAAATTATTGTACTTTTGCTTTAGATTTCAAATTTTGCTTCAGATTCGGCAAGATTTGATATTTTTCAAAATAATTGAATTGGGAAACTGTTTTGGATGCTTTTTTAGTTCTTTTAACAAACGAATTTACAGCGGGAATGCCCACGAATTTTGAAATTCGAAATAGTTTCAACTTGGTACAATGTAAATGGTACAACTAAAATTATAGTAAAATCTGAAAATGTTTCACAGTTTGCATTTTTACTTTAGATTTCGACATGAGATCTTTTCCAAAATAACTTCTCAAGAATATCCTAAATCCGAAAATAGGATAAAGCATAAGCAAGCCTTAATGTGTGAGTATGTTTTATTCACATTCAATAGCATTTTGTTTACCTTTCAAGCGTAAAATATGGAGTAAAACTGTAAATTATTTCTCACAGTGGTTACATATGATAATTAACGACATCTTTTGTTTACATCCTACCATACATACCACACATTTCTACTTTCTCAGCATTTCCACTCTAAAATCAGTGAGAAAAGGCTACTTCATAGAAAACCTAAGAACCCGACTTTGTGACTACGTGAAAGTTTACAAGTTTCTCGGTAGCATCTCTCTACTCTATTCTCTACCAACTTACTATTCTTTCACACAAACGTTACACCAACCTCTGCTTTCTCGTTGTAACCGTCATGTTTCAACTCGGCTACATCTGCGTAGCTTTCTCTTACTGATTCACAAACATCCATACAAACATGTCTTTTAAACCCAAATTCGCACAACTTTCTGATAACAAAACATTTAATTAACACGTCAGTACACAAAGGCTTGTGAAAAAACTATCGTGTTGTGGTGATTGGCATAATCGGGTTAGGGTATCTCTATTGTGGACCTAATATCCTGTTTATGGAGCTTCCAGAAAGCACTCGTGAATGCGGGTGATCATCGAGATGCTGGAAAGGACCAAGATGCAGACGCTTTTTTTCGGTTTCAATTACAGTAGAGTAGCTTTGATGTTATTTTTTGATGGGTGAGTGTGTTTTTTATGCAAAGTGAATTTTTAATGATGATGTAAGGGATGGTTGGTTTAAATTGTTGGGTTGCGTGTGTTTTGGTGATTTATGGGTTCTGGATTGTTTGTCTGTTATTTTGGGGTCATGTGAGGTTTAAGATGTACTTGACTCTGTACTTTCGGTACACGGTAGGTCAGCTCGTCTTAGAGTACCACTACACTTTTTACTCCCGCTACTCCACTACACCCATCACAACTTCAAACGATTCCGTACATAACGATTACTCTCAGCACCATAAACCCATCGCATGTACCCAAAAAAGCTACGTCAAGTTTGATAAAAGAAGTTGGATCAGCGGGAGAGAGTTTTTTTGGAATGGAATTTTGTGTTGGTGAAAGGTTTTGGATCTGTGAATGCATTCGTTCAGACTTATGCGAGGTAGTTTGTCTTTTCAGCTTGTGTGTTTTGACCTTGAGTTTGGGGAAAGTGGCTTTGATGTTTCTTGGGGATTTTTTTTGGGTTTATTTTATCTTACGGGTTTATACTCAGTAACGCATTTTTGTGATGGAATTTTGGGAGTTTTATGAGTTTTTTATGGGGTTGGCAGGTTAGTTTGTTTAAAAATGACTTTTAGGATTTGTTGTTATTGATTTTGGTGGGTTTTGGGGATGTGCTGGGTAGAGTGGGTAATTTATTTGCAGTTTAGTTTGAAATGTATGTTTGCATGGTAACTTGGGATTATAAATAGTCATTTACCACGTTGGCCAGAAATGTATCAAAAAATTAAGGGATCGGCATTCATTACCAGACGAACGTTAAAATGACCAATTACACAGTTTCCTTTCGACTTTAAAACTATACAATTCACAAAACTGTCCCAATTTATTTTCCCTACGTTACCCCATTCCACCAAATTGCTTTCACTTTTCCCTACTCACTTGCTTGCAGAGGTCCATCTAGCTACTAATTACAATTCACGTTGCATAAAGCACGTCAATTCCCAAACTACACTTGATCGTATGATCACGCTGTTTTAGTCGATGGAAAACAGAGAGAGGAAGTTCTATTAACCCCGAACGGTTTGATGAACAGATGGAAACGAACATGAAAAGGAGACCGACGGGTTTGTAGAACAACGCCCAGTGATGAATAAGTGTAGTCTGGTCTTGACATTTACTGTTCTTTTTGATTACGGTTTTTTTTGTGAGGTTTTCTTTGTTGGGGAATGTTACGTGGAGGGAGATACTCTATAGGTTAGTGGTAGTTGCTTTTCATTCTTTTCAGTGTTATCGTTTTGAACAATTGTTATGAATAATTAGTAACAAATGCATGTGTGTTATCTGGGTCGTTTATCTTTGGTGAGAGTGAACGTATGGTTTGTGGAGTGTGTGATCGATATTTTGTTGGGAGAGTGTGGCGTACGATGGTACTCTCGTGATCGAGTGGTTGAGTTTTTTGGATGGGTGTGTAGAGAGTCAATATTTTTGTAATGGTGGTGATGATTGCCGGTAGTATTTTTTGTCATGTGGTGTTTTGGAGTGGGAGCAGGTGTTAGGGGGGAATTGGATGTAAATTGGGTAAAGTGTTTAATTGTTTGTTTAGTGTACGTCTTGGAACGCTTGTAAAATTGGTTTGAAAGTACTAGCTTGAATGATTTGTAACGGGGTCTAAATTGATGTTTAAACTGGAATAAATTGGTTGTTTAAATTATCTGGTAGTTGGGGAACACGGTAGTTTACCCATGTAGTGTACATTTTATGATGATTGCAACGGTAATAAACAACTGGGCTCTGGAAATATGAATGTAACTCGTTTTAAATTGCCTACGACTTGGCTTAGGGTCTATTTTTCAGGTACATGAGGTTTGTGGAAAAAAAGAATTCGCTCAAAAGGAAATTTAACCGCACCATCTGCAAAATATATTTGAACACGTACGTGTAGGATTTACGAGGTCGTTATGTACGTGAGATAGTGTTGCTTTTGGGCTTGCTAACTTGGTACTAGATCGTGTGGAAAAATGTAGTGTTTTTGCTGAGCTTCTATAAAAACTGTTGTTTCAGCTATAGTTCTACGTAGTTCTATGCAAACGTGGTTTTAAACTTTTATACTTTTTGAACAATGCAAACTATTGTATCTGTTCTATGCTAAGTGATTAGTATGACATTCAATTTAACGTCTATATAAGATCGATTATAAAAATTCTAATGATTACCTTTTGTAAATTGATCACAAAACACTACACTACACACTCCGCACAAGTGTTAAATGTCTCAAGTACGTTTCCCTACAACGTTTGATGACATGTAACACCAAAAATCCCACCAGCACGACTTGTTTACGATTGTCTTGTGGGGATTTCTCTGAGTGGCATGTGACGTTACAGATTTGTGTTCGGATTTAAACGGTTTACACATGTGGGTTTACGATTTAAAATACATGGGGTTTTTTCTGTTTCCGGGTGGAGGGGTTATGATGATTTTTTTTGGATTTTGGGTTTTTACGTTTGTTTTCAGTCTTGTGATTGTAGATTTCAGTTTGTAGGTTTCACTGTTTTTTACGGAACTATATGCTTGTTCCCGTGTTTTGCTGTTCAGGTACGTTGGAGCGTCATCACCAGGGCGGTTAGTTCCTGTCGTAATGTCAAAGCTCGTTTTTAACGGCACTAAAGTAGCGTTGGTAATCACAGCACCC
>JAQFXM010003849.1:0-18799 GCA_034693345.1 Entomobrya multifasciata
CCAGCTCCCGCATCGATATCCTCCAAAGACTGAGGTACCTCTGAGGATGATGGTGCTGCTGAAGCTGGGGGTGGTGGAGGTGGGGGCGCTGGGGCTGCAGGCTTCTTCTTCACTGGTTCAGTGGGCACTGGTTCGGGTACTTCTTCTTCAGCATCCTCGTCTTCATCCTCCCCCTCGCCTGCAGCTGGAAAGCTTGGGGTTGCTTCGGTCATTGGGGTCGCAGCTAAAATGTTAATTTGCACCACTCCCAAGCCAGGGTCTTCAGAATCGCCTCCTTCCCCACCTGGTTGACCTTCATGGTCCTCTGGTCCACTGATACTGATTGTGACATCTGCAACAGCATCAATCAAAGCAATAAGATATATTTCCATCTACTTTAAATTTGTACTAAAGGACGGGTTGCATAAGTACCCTTTTTTGGCCCACGGAAAATTTTTTCTGGGTTTTTGCCTAGATTTGTTCTCCTTGTCAAGTTGAATTTAATGGTGAAGGTTTCACCTTAAATGGGCCAATCGTTTCAAAGTTATGGTCGGTTGAAGTTAGCCTTATCGACTTTTTCCAAAAAAATATAAAAATTCGCAACTCCGTAAATACAAATCTGCATAACTTTTAAACGGTACAACTTACAGGTAAACCCAAGGTGTCATTAGCTCACTAATGATTTACTCTTTACTTTAAGTAACATGTTAATCAAAATATCGACACCTTGCGCAAATGGTAAAAGCAAAACGTCGTTTTCGCACCCCCAATAATATACTCAGGAGACCCGTGCACACTATCCTACTATGCTCTGGGTACGACCCATGCAAAGTCAATTCATACCCTCAAAATAGACTAAACCCCAACTATAATGGCTATAACTCAAAGCGTAGTAGGATTTCTGTCGATATTTGGATTAAAAAGTTACTTAAAGTAAAGAGTAAATCATTAGTGAGCTAATGACACCTTGGGTTTACCTGTAAGTTGTACCGTTTAAATGTTATGCAGATTTGCATTTACGGAGTTGCAAATTTTTATATTGTTTTGAAAAAACTCGATAAGGCCAACTTCAACCGACCATAACTTTGAAATGGTTGGTCCATTTGAGGTGAAACCTACACCATTTGATTCAGCTTGACAAGGAGAACAAATCTAGGCAAAACCCCAGAAAAAATTTTCCGTGGCCCAAAAATGGGTACTTATGCAACCCGTCCTTTTAACAATATTTTTTTTACCTGGAAGATCTGCATCGCTAACAGCAATAGAAACTGTTGGCACCTGCGGCTGCTGGGCACCCATCTCGTCCTCCTCCTCATCCCCAAACTGAGTCTGATACTTTTGCTGGTTATCCCCACTCATCCGCATAGCAAACTCCTCCTCCTCCCCCTCCCCTCCATCCCCATTCTCTAATATCTTCTCCTTCTCCTCCGCACTCCTCTCCACTGGCTTATTCGCTGGACTAGTCCTCTCCACAGTGGGCGTCGGCTGTGTCACAATCACCTTCGTCTCCGGAGGTGGCAGCAAATGTGAAGGAATCTCTGGTGGAGTATAGCTTGGTGGCAATATCCCCGAGTCACTCACGTTGGGTCTGATTCCGAAAGTGAGCAGATTACTTTAAATGTAAAGGGTCGTCTGATTTGGGAACAATTTTTAATTGAGGAGGATGATCTAAAGCGCGACTGGAGAATAAGAAGCAAGCGTACACGGATAAACAGCAATCGCCTCGATTATTATTGTGCAAATGGAGTTACCTGTCCAAGTGTCCAGCAAAAATTAAGGAAGAAAGTTGTATCAAATGAATTTCATGCTTCGTCTAATGGAGCTCAACTAATGTAGAAGGAGTGGGAACCAGTGTATACCTCCGTGTTAAAAAATGGCGCATTTGGGGCGAAGTGAAACTCCGGAAATAAATTCTGCATGCATGATTACCTGTGTTAAATCACAATAATATTTTAGTTGAAATAAATATGAACATGCGAACATAACTATATGTCCTTAAAATATATCAAATGCCACTGGATATGTGTTTAAAATAGTAATTTATGGTCTAGAGTTTATTTCTATTTTTAGCTAATCGAATTATTTAAAAAATATATCCAATGATGTGAGTTTAATTATTTCTTAAAGGAAATTCTTAATTTTAACCCAAATGTTTTAAATATGATTTTTATTGATTGAATAATTCATTAATTTAATTACAATACATTGGTTAAATTTTTCAGAATTCATGTGAATGAGAAATCTTATTCTAGACTTAATTGTTATCAATGTGTTGAATTCATTGAATTAAAAAAAATAAAACTGATTGCACAAAACAGCAGATCAAAAATACAAGAAATCTTTTACTTATATAAATATATGTACAAATGCATACGAAATACCAGTACATGTAGTTATAAACTTAATTATCTAAAAGGGAAGGAAATATAACAGACATGTGCATATCTTGCTTGCATTTTCAAGCCAATGGGACAAAGCTAAGTAAAGTATTATCTCTACAAATACAAGAATAAGTGTCATTTATTACGTCTGGATTTTAAGTGCATGTGGTCGCGTAGACATGGGCAGCATAGTGAGATACGTGTAAAGCTTAAAATGTATTTACTTCTCTCCTTAAGCAGCTTCTTTTCTAGTGACATCGGCGTTCTCTTTTTTTAAATGTTCAGTACACAAAATTTGTATCAAACGTTACGACGAAAAATAAGTTTTGGCATCAGCGCATTATTAAGCTTGTACTTCTTTACAACTTATTTATTCGAAATCTATTACACTCCGTCCATCAACTTAAATTGCGTTTAAAAAACTTTAATGGTTTCTGAAATCTATAAATTCGCTTGTTGTAGCAAGATGTTGGCTTCAAATATATCCCTACAAGCCCAACTGAAAACGCACTTAGAATTTCGGCGTAATCAGTGTCTCTTTTGTATCAAAACATTTGCACATGATAGCAATCTTTCTCGACACTACCGTGCTCATGTCAATGAGAAACTACACTTTTGCAATTTGTGCGACAGTTCATTCGGACAAAGTTCCACATTACGAGACCATATTAAATCTCATACGGGCGAAAGATGCTACAAGTGCAATACTTGCAACAAATCATTTCTTCAAAGAAGTGATCTCTGGAGGTTTCAGCTGTTGCATAATGGCATGAAACAATTAAAGTGTAGTCTCTGCGATGAATTATTCGCACGAATTTATGCTTTAAAAAGCTATCTAAACACACACAAAACCGAAACGCCGTTTCAATGCAGTTTATGCAATCGTTTTCTGGGATCAGCGACCGGTCTTAAAAGCCATATTCATTCACATACTGGCGAAAAACCACATCGCTGCACTACTTGCGAAAGAAAATTCTCTCAGAAGGGTGATTTAACGAGACGTCAAAATGCGCATAATGCCATCAAGCAATATAAATGCTCAGTGTGCAACAATTTTTTTGGAAGGAATAGTAACCTGACTCAACACGTGAGAGTTCACAGTGACATAAAAAACTACATATGTCAAGTCTGCAACAAGTCATTTTCTCAGCGTATACGTCTACAAAGCCATGTTAACTCGGTTCATTATGGAATCATGAAGCACAAATGTAATTTGTGTGGCAAGCAATTTGCTCAAATGGGTGATTTAGTGACACGTGCGAGAGTTCATACTGGAGAAAAGCCATTTAAATGCCAACATTGTTCTTATGCTTGCAAAACTGCAAGTAGTTTGAACAGACACACAGCTAATCACAATAAGTAAGCAGAAAAGGATAAGTCATAAGTTGAATTCTGAGATAAGTTAACATTGAAAAACTTTAACATGAATACATACTATAGTTTGCCAAAGTATTTTGTACAAGACGATAAACCAAAACGCTAACCAAGAGTTTGTTAGTTGCTCCATTTAGGCCAATCCTATCTTGTAGACTTCCGTCGATATCAATTTTTTTTGACAAAAAGTTGAACTGAACTGAACTTGGAATTTCAAAGTTTTGCTTATCACAAGGATTTAAAATGTTATTTTTTGGTAAATGGTTTCACCAGCATCTAATTTATCTAATTTGTCGAGAAATTGTAATAATTACAAAACCTAGTATTGTATATATTATTGGAGCAGTATGTAATGTGTGCAACAGGAAATTCAAGCCTGACTAATGAACCCTTCCCTTAAAATACTAGGGAGGTTCGGGGATCTATTATGCTTATGATTATGAAGGGGTGGGAATATTCCCAATATTATGAAAAGGTTGCTAGGGAATAAAATAGGAGATAACACGATCGGAGATGTTTTAGGGTTAAGAGTAAAGTATTGTGTTGTGTTAATTGCTCTATGTCTAATTCGCGAGTGCACATTCTCTTTCATAACATAATCTTACATCATGCATAAACGAAATATGTGTGTCATGCAAGATGCTTCATCAGCATCTTACAATCCCGCCTCTTCAATTACTTAAATCGGGATACCTTTAATATGATTATTGACAATTGTAATATTATTGGTGCTTGCAACCTACTTTCCCTTCCGAATACGCAGAAACACAACAATAATAATAACAATAAAGAAATATTTGAGTTAGCAATAATGAAAAGTTTAAGGATGACTCGGTCGACTTTTTACAAAGAGTACAAAAAATAATAACAATGATTTAATATAATTTACAGACAAAAAGAAAAATTATTTCAAAGATTGACAAAAACGGATGTAATGAAGTGACACAATGAAGAAAATAATAAAAAGTAAATACCTTGTTTTTGTTTCTTTTTTTACAATTAAGACCGATATTCTTAAATATGAGAAGCATTGCATATATACACATGATTTTTTAAGTAATACATAAAAACATAATATAACATATATTTGGGAACCGCGTTTTATTTACATAAAATAATATAGTAAGATTAACTTCGTCGCTTTGATCGAAACTATAGACAAAAGTATTTGTTTTACACCGGAAATGAAAAAATACACATTTTATTAATAACAAATTTCAAATGAACTAATTAAATGGAAAGTTCCAAAAGTAGTAATGTAGTATATAGGTGACTGCCAGAAACAGTACTTGTGACGATCGAAGACGGTGAAGATGGAGTTGGGCTTGGAGGAAAAAAGGGGGTACCATGGAGGAATGACGAGGGGCATGATGACCGGTGTAAACAGCAGTGATAGTGACAAAGGATGGAAGATAGCTCCGACCAAGGCTGAGACAGCTGAACAACTAAACAAACGCAAAGAGGGGGAGATGGCATATAATAAAATTAGCCGTGTAAACACGGGACCGAGTTTCAGAGTAATGAGAAGGAAGTAAAGTTTAAAGTCGCAGTAGAGCTATCCAAGAAAAATAAGCTACACCCAAAAAACACTACGATAATGAACATCGCGGTGGTCTCATGTAATCACGACTATAAGCATGATTAACATCCACTAATACCAATGAATTATATATTATATATGTCAAAAATAAACTTTTCAAATTATTCGACAAGAGTGAAAATATGATTACAATATGGCTACTAATAGAACGAGATTGGTAACTAACACTTAAGGATTAGTTTCCCTCTTATGAAGATATTATGAACCTAAGTTCAGAACTAACAATATATGCATTTGATGCTTCATATTATGGAAATATTCACAGAATGCTTGTCATGAATCACTTAAAATGCCTATAAATTTCATTTAACTGTGCACTATTAGAAATAATGATGCTTCGTGTTATGAGCAGGCAGAGCATTTCATTCATCTAAACCTCTAAACACACCCTTATTAATTGGAACAAAATTCCAAATATGAATAGTACATAATTACGTGGACCATTGTAGGTAGGTTCCTGAGTGGCGGAAATTCATAAGTTCAATACCCTACCTCTCCTGTCAAACTATCTGCCACTGAGCTGAATTAAATAAAAATCACGTACCAAAATTTCCTATAACGAATGAAAATCTTTTTCAAGATTTCATTTGTCTATAAAAAGTGCTCAACTTAAATAAAAGTAATAGCCTTTTGTTCTCATGACAGACTTGCTTGTTTTAGCTGGCTTACCAACCTAGTTAACTTGCCCAAATGTGTCGTTTAATAGTGCTTATATATGAACATAGTTATATGTCAAAGAGGACTTTGAAAAATGACACGGAAGTTATTCCGATAAATATATTTAAATTAGTGTGAAATTACGAAGAATTTATAATTCATTAATAGATTACCGTTAGTCTGCTTAAGTTTAGAAAGATTTCAAAAACTTGATTGCTATGACCCTTGGGTTAAGCTTTCACTTTAATTATAATTTGTAGTATTTGTATGGGTAACTACAATGCGTAGGGAAAATACATACATTCTTTACCGCATATTATATACTCACACTAGTTACTTTATTTCAAGTTGTTCATAATCTATCCCTTTATTACGATCCATTAATTATTGGTTTACTGTGATTCGACAGCATGTAGACATTTATTTACTCTTGCCGACAAAAAGGAAAGGAAACAACCTGCTGAATCAAAATCTACTCAGGTGTGAACCGTACCTTAATTGTAGATTACTAATTGTGATAGCATTAAAAGTAGCACTGACAAATGAAACTCGCTTTAAAACAATTTTGCGAAATAATTTTTATAAGAGTTTTTTGATTCTTTACGCTCAAATCGAAATCGCTTTGATTCGAAAATCATAAAATGAGGCTATTATGCTCAAGTACGAGTAGAGTTTATTTTCTACACGTACATAATTCTATACAATTTGAGTAATGCTCAAAAAATTAAATCAAGAAGGCATTGATGATAATTAATTTTTATTATGAAGTTACGTAAGACTTTTAAGGAAAAGTTACCACACACTAGACATATGTATGTGTACTCATAATTTTTGAATAATTGCAGAAATTCTTGCCTTGTAAGTCTTTCGTTTGTTTTGTTATGAGATCCGTAAATATGATTTCTGTTTTTAACCAAAGATTTAAAACAATGCAGTGCAGTACATGTACCTGATCATCCATTGTTTATTATGATATACTTATTTTCTTCGTAACTTCGACTCTTGTTGACGTTGACTCTTGAGTTTATAAAAGTAGAATGTTTGCGTACCGAAATGGATATAACTACCGAAATCCATTTCTTGGTAATAATCAGTTAGATACATACATATATGCAAGTAGCTTACAATGAGTATTTACAGTAAACTTTATTGCGTTACTCCATATTTCCATACTAAACTTCTTACCTTTTTTCTCATTATAATTACACCAAAACAAAGAATAGTTAAGGATTCATCTCAGTTTTACACTCATTATAGGATGAAAGATCATGAAAGTATTTTTAATGTGATAACAATTTTGTAATCGCTAGCATCCTAAGAGGTAAACGTATAGTATCATCTCATAAGTAAAACTCACATGATAAAATAAAACTTTACTCGTTATCGAATCATTAAGCTTGCCACTTGCTTTATATTATGCGATCCAATGTTTCACTTTTAAACTGCATTCTATCCAATCCACTATACCGTGTTTTAAAATTAACTTTAAAAATTCAAATTGATTATTCGATACTAGTGATGTATCTAGATAAACTATATTTACGGTTAAAACTTATAAAAGGAAACTAAGAATACGCAGGCAAAAACAAGGTTCATACAATTCAAAAATGCAAGAAAAAGCACACTTCATACATACAAATGAACGTTAAAAATTCAACTTTATCTGGCATTGAACTGTCAAGGCCATCCGCACTGCACCGCTCACTCATGCTTCCATTTTAAAACGCATATACATCTGTGTGTACATGATTCATTGCAGTGATTCGCTTGAGTTGCTATTTTCCATGAGCTTATATTTAACAAGCATACTTATCCAGTCAAGGGAGTTCATTATTTTAAATAGCTAAATGCCTACTAGAAATGCATCATGACGAAAAGCGACAAGACCTGACGACATAAAAAATTCTCTTATTTTTTAATGTTTGGTTAATGCAAATAAATCTTTACTTGTTGAGGTTACTTGTTTACAAGATACAGGACAACTTAAACCCTTGTCTTGAAGAATAAAGTTCTGAAAAACAATTCAATTAGAGAAAAACCAAATTGAAGGGCATTGACGCTACAATTACACCATAACTGTTTACTTTTAGTCCTACATAATTACGGTTAAATAGCAAGTCTAGCAAACAAAAAATCATCCACTCAAACAGCATTATATCATATCTAATCAGATATATTCTGAAGTAAAGAAATCTAAGTAAAAGTTTGCTTACATAATAAAATATTGATGTATTCCATATTCCTGTTATGTTTTCTAATATATGAAAATCTAACCTTAAAAACATACTAAAGTAGTTAGAGTATGCGCATGCATGTACTTGGTAAGGAATGTCTCGAGTCCCTGTAAAATAATTACATATGGGTTAAAATCAATTAATTAAAGGGAGCTTTACCTGCTCCAGCAAATGGTAAGTCTTTGTATTATAAGCACATACATTGCATTACAGCCCTAAAAAATTACGTCCATGCATCTTTCTTTAACGCCATGCGATAACTATCATACTTGACATAGGTAACATTGTCTAAATATTCCCAGTGTGGGAAATACATGGTACGTACACGTTGCACTGATGCCCGTTCAGGGCGACTTTGATTTGGAACCAACCCTGTGACCAGGACCATGACGAGCAAACCTCCATATTCACGTAACAAATTCATCATTAATTTCATGTTTAAATAAGGCTTCTCCGTGCCTTAAAAATCACCTACTTTAATCTAAAAACACGCAATTGCAAGACAAGTTAATCATTTTTAAAAACTATATAAGTATATCACGATAAAAAAAGCATCAAATTAACGTCGCGTGCAGAAAAGCACATTTCGTTATCATAAGTACTGTCTATTTTGTCATTTGCCATTCATGCATGCATGCATGCATGTTCATGTTATTTGTTTTGTTGTAACTAAACTGGCGGAACCTTAATAGTCGGTTTTATAAACCAACCTCGTTTTACTTAATCATGGCTACTTTCTCCTAACCGATCTAAAAAATACGGTGTATTGGGTTTCTAGTATTTATAACATTAACTATGACTGGAATCAAGTTAGAAACCGATATAATCCCTTTTGACACGGCCTCGTCATGAGCACATATTAACGCCAAGACAAAGATGCTGCGTGAAAACGCTAAAGGACGCGATTCACAGAGTTTCGGCCGTTTTATTGCTCGTAGTTATTTAAGCCTGTCAAACTAGAAACTTAATAAGTACACCCACCTATTAGTTACGGAGCGGACTAGTTTAGTTAACTTACATATAGCTTCCTATAGTTTATATGACCTTATGACATAGCATTCTGAACTTGTCTAGTTGGTCGCATGGTCTCTAACTTCATCCCTTGACATAATAAAACAAACTCATTAGCTAGGTGTTGGGCTTCCGACGGAAGACGTTAGTATTTATGCGAAAATTTCTTGGTTACTTTCACCCTGTCAGGCACCGCCGATATTTGATGCTTAAATTCGCATAGAGGTACTTGTTTTACTTTTGTTTGTGAGGAACGCAGCAGTTTGCCTCACTGACAATTTTTAAGTCGAAATTACGAATGCCCTAACATGAAATTTTTGATTGTGTTCAATCCCGTGCCTTAATATGCTATTTTTTTGGTGCCGGGGTTTCCCGGATTGAACATGGTACATTTTTTTGTCAGAGATTTTTTTAGTAATTACTCGCCGCCTTGCATTTGATCGTTCCCAACGCGTGCCGCCTATGCCTTATACAGTCCGGGATCACCTTTTTTTCCCCACCACGCTGGCTACTGATTCCCTCACCATTCCCCAGTCACCCCACCTCACGAGATGATAGCCCATGAACCCCTCTGCATTCCCCCTCTAGCTCCCTTCATCGCATCACTTACCATTTCTACTGGACGTTCACCAATCAACATTTACGCCGCTTCAGTTTATTTTCCGTTTCATTTCTTTTCCTGCCATAATTTTGGTTTTACCTGTTAATTTTTGTTGTACAGTATGCATTTGTAAATACGGTCCATTCAATTTTCGTAACTGATAATTCATTATAAATTACGTTACTTTTAATTTCATGAGCATTTTATATTATATTTCCAATTATCGTGGTTTTCATATGTACATATACCAGTTCTCATGTGTAATATAAAAATGGTTGCATTCAAATTACGAATGATACTTTATTGTTATTATTTTATCGAAATTTTTCTGTATTCACTTTATTTTTATTTTCGTGTTCCCCACATATTGTTTATTTACGTGTTTTCTTAAATGTTTTGTCGGTCGGGGAGTGGGTACCAACAAAAATAATTATGTCTAAGTAATAATAAAACTGCAATTATAATATGGGTAGGAAGGGGAGAAGTGAGATGCTGATTGTGCATCTCGCTGTCCCAATTATAATATGTAATGTTGTATGCACATTCCAATGATGATGAGAGTGGGACATATATAAATAAATGACACTCTTACTTTACACTTTAATCCTAAGACATCTTCCATATTTATCTCCCGCATTATTTCCTCGTAATCAATTCCTTATATTCGGGAATATTCCGATCTTTCCATACTATATATAACAACATTAGATCCCTGATCCTCCCTAATATTTTAAGATTAACGAATCAGTAGTCCTGTTTAACTGAAAAGATCTTAAAAGTAACTAAAAGCACAATTGAATCCATTGCTCAAAATTTTGAATCCTACTTTGGTTATGCGTCTATGAAATTATAAAGCATTTGCTAAGTTTTTTTGTTAATTGGCTTAACAACGTACACATAAAGGGTGTGCAGCATTAATCCGAACAATTTTAGCATTCAAATATTTCGCACCTAAAAAAGGTAGCATCAAAGAACTTGGTATGTATAAAAACTGTATATTCTGAAGTACCAAAACTACTAAAGAACAGATCCGTGAACAACCACACGTTGGAGATAATTGGGACACACAAACTGACACTTATTTTTCGACTTTCCAGATTCAATTTTTTTGATGTCTAGCATTTTTATTGAATATTTACACATTCGATAATAGAAGGAACCCCAAATAGTGGCACAACATATGATGCCCAGATAATGTACTTTACGAATCAACAAGAACATCTTCAACATCAGTTGAAATTTTAGGATACACAGGCTAAAAGCCAAAAAGGTGCTCAAAATGGCTTCCAAAACTTTGTCGTTAAAATAATGGCATCTTAAGTAGTCAAAAAAAACGAAAATTGCAAGGAATTGTGGCGCAGATTCAGCTCTTTAAAATGAATACCACCGTGCATTTATTAACCACTCAAAATACATTGTGTACTTTAAATACTCTGAGAAGAAATTTAAGCTTCAAAAACATCTGTTGAAACAAGGCAGATTTGTTTACACTTGCAATAATTGCAAGAACCACGTGAGCACAAGGTATGTCTTATTTGAAAGTACACTTTGATTGATTCTTAATTCTTAATCAATCTGAATAATCTACCCAGTAAAAAATATTTAATTCCCTGGGAGGGTCCCAAAAGTGCCATACAAACCCATCGTCAAAACCCTAAAAAAATATTACCTCTCCTGGGGGATGAAAATATAAGTTTACTCTCCAAACAAAACAATAAATACTTGTTCCTTGAAGCCATTGCAAGACAAATTTTATCTGTAGTTCTTAATTAAGGGGTTAATGAAATATGTTATTTCTATTTAGGTATCACTGTACTATGTGTGTCGATTTCGATCTCTGCGTTGGCTGCTTCTAAAATACTGGCCACCCTCACAAGTTGGACAAAGTCGGTTTCGATAAAGAGATAAGGGGAATGAAAAGGAAAGCTCCAGCAACTGAGCAGTCGAAATCAGTACAAGTGGACGAAGATCAACTCAGAGCATACGGCCTTATCCTAAGAAGTTGAAGAAGCAAATGAAGTATGGAGGCTCGGCAGCAGAAACATAAACCGTTACGTGCTTAGATTTTTATTGGAGATTATTTTTAATGCAAGTCGATATTTTATTGTATGAATTGATTATTTGAAGCTTAGGCTAGTAGTGTGGATGAAAGAAATTATATTTTGAGACAGTTGGGTAAGAGATGCATGAAAAGTTATAAATGTATTCTCAACTACTAGTCGTTAATAGCACGTATTGCTTGATTGATTTTATATTAGATCAAGCATTAATACGACATATGGATCCCTAGAAAAAGACAGCATAAATTATTTTTGGTAAAATGATACATTTTTTTAAAATTAATTATTAAACTTTTGATTGAATTAACAAAAGCTTTCGGAGAAAATGTTGAAACAATAATTTGGGAAAAGAGGCAAGAATTAACGAACATATGTGAATCTTTGAAATGTTATAAATAATTCTTTCGACAAGTCTAAAGGTTACGCTCAAAGTCATTCCCGCAACCAAGATCATAAAAGCTGTAAACACATTATTTGGCCCGAGAGCGTATCCGGAACTATTTTCAGAGTCATTCAAACAGCGTCTTTTGAAAGAATAACGCTGACGTAGTCGATATAGGACACCAGGTTCTCGGATCATGGTTAAGCTTTGAAATAAAGATTTTTTTTTTTGAAAAACGAAATCCAAGTAATATCTTCTCGTATTTTTATTTTTGAGCTCACGCATAACGAAGTACTTCCCGAAATGGCAAAAACTTGGGCACTGCATACCCGATTGGATAAGCAATTTTTAGAATGGACAATCCTTAATTCCGCAAATTACCTTTTCATCAGTTGTCATTTTCAATAAATCATAAAAATTGTCCATGGTAAAAATGTGACATGGTATCTTTCGCATTCTTTTGTTCCAACAAACTTGAAATGAACCCTTTTCGAATCCCAACACGCAAGTTGCTGTGAAGCAGTTCGAGTGGATTTTGAATGGGATCGATACGGAGAGAAAGTGTGGAAACAATGGGTGCTGAATAACCCGCGTAAACAACCACGCCAGCGAAGGAACCGGAAATAAAAAATGTGCGCAATGAGTAAGCTTTTGGATGCTCATCCCAACCTGCATGGTTTACCGGATCATTTGCAAACAGATAAGTTTAAAAGTTCACTACACTTAAACTAAGGAGTTTGAATTCCCTTTTACCTTGCTGACAAGCAGTTCCTAAAGCCCAAATGAAGGAATCGTTAGTAAAATCATGTCCACTGCTTTCTCGATTTGGCTGAAAAAATGTAAAAATGAAGTAGTTGTACACCGCATAAAGTTTATCGATGGGTAAAAAATTTAGCTACAGATTTTTTTTGTTCACCCGTGCTTACGGTGTTGAGATTATTTGCGCAATTTTTTTGGTGATCTCTATTGTACTTTCGGGAGCTGACATTTTTTTTTGAAAATATATCATCAAACTTTTAAAAAATTGTGTTTTTTAAAAAAGAAATTAATAACATGGATTCAGTTCTATTAAGGTACTCCTACGAGGAGATTGTTCCTGAACAGCCTGTGGATTTGAAAAGTAAATTGTTGAAAAATGGTTTCAAGTGTGAAGAAGTTGGTGAAGCAATGTAATAAAAGTTTTATTATATTTTTAAAAAATTCAGAGTATTATATTTTAATTAATTTTCATTTTTAACTAATTTTATTTTTGAACTCTTTTTTTTCTTTCAGCCCAGGAGTTGTGAAAGCCCTTGCTGTGATCATTTTGAAGGGGGAGAAAGAAGAAGCTTTAATTTTGGAAGAAGTCAATGCGGAAATTGCTGCTAATCACGTCGGACTTATTCTTAACGGACACGATATGTACACTCCTGACCGCGAAATTCGTGCGATCCCCGTCAATGACATTGACCTCGCAATTTTCATTGCCGGAGCATCCAAAAAGTATCAAGTTACATTTCGATTGGAAACCGAGTTTGGACAGTGGATATATCCAATGGAGGAAGAAAAGCCAATGATACTTTGTCTGGCTATAACCAGGGACCGGAAAATCTACGTTGTGGAGCAAGAACCAGCTCAGGAAAATCCGGGTTAGTTTTTTTAAATAAAAAAGTACCTAAGCGTTTTATAGAGATTACATTAGTAAATCTCTATAGAACGCTTGGGACCCTTAGTTTTATACAAATGAATTATAATTTTTCCCGTTGTAATATATGTGTATTTTTTTACAGACTTTTTTAGTGAATATAAATATGCTACATAGACGCAATCACATGTCTCGCA
Organism: Entomobrya multifasciata; assembly: GCA_034693345.1. Lineage (NCBI taxonomy): Eukaryota > Metazoa > Arthropoda > Collembola > Entomobryomorpha > Entomobryidae > Entomobrya > Entomobrya multifasciata. Next base: position 14,101 of record JAQFXM010003849.1, read on the forward strand.
TCACCCCAAAACGTTATATTTTTACACTTGCAACACTTCTGCAAAAGCTTTCTTTGTATCATGCAAGTGCTCAGGAATACTTAACAGAATGTGGTAGAAATAATAAATCTTGTGTGGCAGATAAATTTTTATCGTACATTTCAAATAAGTGTCAATGTGAAGACCCCTTTAATCAAATTTATGACCCCGAGATGTTCTCATGGCTGGTAGGACATGTGGGGGTTTGTTTACTAATGCAGAGCTTTTACATCCAAGAGAACTTGAAAATATAGAGACATTTATGAGTTGTGGATACAATGCAGTTTGTGATCCCGATACTTCATATTGTCTCTGTAGAAGGGGCTACTATAATAATTAAACAACAGGTACATGTTAACTGAGGTTTGAATGAAGTTGCATAAATGAAGACAGTATTATTTTTAACAGTGAACCTGCTTCATCGAAGCAAAATGAAAGTAGAACTAATTCATCAAATTCCCCCGTGCCGTCTTCCACTTCAAAAAGATCATTTCTTATGTGTCACAACTGATCAAGGAAAATTGATCAAGTATGTGTCATGTTTGTCGATGGGAATAAGATAGCCCGTAATAATGAGAAAAATAATTTCAACATTAATCAATTTGGTAATTATGACACAAGCCATGGTAATAATGATGGTGGTAATTTTTTGAATTTATATCCTGGCTTTACTTACGACAATTCCAATGGTGCAAATGAACAAACACATTTTCAACAATTTATTGATGCTTACACAAAAGCTTTAATTGATGCCAATAATAATTATAATTTCGACCAAAATAATGCAGGTCTACAGGGTAACAATATCATGCTCGACAATGGGTTTGGAGGTGGGGGCGAATAATCAGAAAAAAAGTGAAGTTCATAGTTTAAACGTTTTAAATTTGCATTAAATTGATATATTGGAGAGAATGTGCAATTTGTGCACCGTACACAATTAAAGAACATAACATGCAAAAATATCGCCATCATATGCATGCGTATGGTGCTTCCACATACGTTACGGCATTTGATGTGTTGTCAGGTTGTTGGTGCTCTCTATTGCACTTTTGGAACGCAAAAGTCTGAAAATTAATTTTTCTTTGACATAAAAGTGAAAATTTATTGATTTTTTTACGAAATTATTAAAATTCCAGCTTCTCATGGCTTTCCAATTAGAAGTTCCGTTCATGGAGGAGTTAACCCGTCAAGGATATTCTTTTAAGTTTATGGGTTATGGGGTGTAAGTTAAAAAATTATTTAATTAAACTAATATTTAAAAATGGTGTGTCTTTAGCAATAATTTAACGCTTAAAATTTGTAAAAGGGTGTTTAAAAAAATTCTCCTCATTCTGATAATTTTAGGACCGGGATTGCAAATGCAGTGGCAGCGGACCACTTAAAAGATATGGAACTTGCTGAGGAGGTACTGTTGGACCTGCGTCAATTTTCTGACCCCAACAACGTCGGATTTGTTGACCAGGGCAACGGAATGGTTGTTCAGGACCAAGCCATACGGCAAATTCCGATTGTTTGGTTGGAAATGCGTATTCTTGTTGCCGCTGCTTCTAGGCGTTACAACCTAAGGATTCAAATCCAAACCTTGGAAGGATTCACCAGCTACACCTTTGAACAGCAGGACAACTTTATCACCATTGGTATAGGCCGTAATCAAGAAGTCTACAGCTTATACCAACATCCTTCACCCCAAAACTAGTGAGTGCACTTTATGTTACTTTTGGGACCTTAAAAAATATTGGGCTACTTCATATTCAAAACGTTACCTAATCTACATCTGTATTGTTTTGTGCTTCCAGGTGATGACTACACTGACGAGTTCTTTAGTCTTTAGGATCTATTCATTAATTTGAATCATCTGTATTCATGTCAATTTTGTGTAAATAAGCTTGAAGATACAATTAAATAAAAATTCTGTAAAATTAATATGTAGCAGAAATAAGTTTCATTTATTTTTTTTAAAATCACTTTGACCTCCTTTTGTGCATATCTTTTACAAACATTACTTCACCGTTGTTTAAACCTTTAGAATGATCTCTATTTGACGTTTGGGACACCAAAGTTGAAATTTTAAAATTTACGTGTTTCACAACATAACTTTTGTATAGACGTCTTTAGGGCTGGTTTGGGTGGATTTTATGGGATCAGTTCAATATAAGAGAGACAGAGAGAGGTTAACGGACGTAAAAAAACTTGAAAGCTGGTTAAAATTTGTAATTGCTAGTTAATTATAATGTTCGCATTCGAAAAAAATTAGTATTTTTAAATGTTTTTTTCTGTTTATTTTTTAGCCCATAGTCCAGTCTTTCGTGCCATGTTGAAAGGAAGTTTTATGGAGGAAGGAGAACCCCATCAAATTGTTATGGACGACATGCATGAAAATTGGATTGAACGCTCTACTCGCTTATCTGTATTATTATTGGGACCTGGATACTCCCTTGGCTGACCCTAAGGTATCCCTGGAACTGCTTCGAGTGTCTCGAAAATATGAGATAACTACTTTGGAGAATGCTGTTAGGGATATTTTAATGACAAAGCCGGTGGAATTGTTTGATGTTTCAGCGATTCTTCAGATGTTCAGATTTTTTTTGTTAAATATAGTTGGAGAACTTATTCAAGTCATTTAATTTTTTTTATACTTTTTTGTCTATTTTGAAAAAATAGGAAAAGGGAATAAGAGGATTTCTTCGGTGGACTACAAGCAACTGTTTGAAACTGAGGAAAACCAACAAGCAGCTATGGAACTTTGCAATGCTATTATTAACATGTAGATGTAATGTAGACTGGAAAAAATTATCTTGTACATTTTTGTACAAAAAGTTTTAACAAAAAAAAAGTTATCTCATTTTACACCATTTTTTACAGTTGATTACTGATACTGATGTACATACTTAATTTTCAAGAGGTAAATGCTTACCAATTAGGTTAGATAATTAATAGCTTTTTAGAAAACTGTGAATTTTATAGGTTAGATTTGACTTTATGTATTTTACATAGACATATATTTTTAATTAGATTTTACTTATTACCTGTATTTTATAGACATGTAATAAACTTTATGCGAATGCGGATATGACAGTTAGCATTTTGACGATTTAAATTTAAAAAAGAAAAAAATAGCCATTTTCTCGTGTATAGTCTACCAGTCAACAATTTTACATATTATACAGATAGACATTCTTAATGACATAAATTCATCTGTCTTTAAAGGAAAGTAATTTTTTGGAGCATTGTTGAGTATGCTAATTTCCTAGTTTGGGTATCTAGAAAAAAAATATTCTGCACTGTTAAATAGAATACTAATACTTATACTCATCAAAAAGTAATTTTAACTAACTCCTTGTCTTTAACGATGCTTGTGAGTCATTTAACTTTTTTGAGATGATAAAATCTTTGAATAGCAAGTCAATTATATGTTTAAAATATATGCAAATGAGGCAACCGAAAAAACCTCAAAGCTCAGCGTAGGCGTTGTAAATGCGGGTGTACCGTAGTACTGCCGACGCCGACTGCTGCCGCCGGCATGCAAAAAGGAAGCTTTTAATTAAGTACAATGGCCGGATAATTATAACACATCATGGTAATGTTAATCAAATGCAAAATAATATTCGAGCTCGAGCACCCGACCAAGTGTTCCAGTAATCCTGTCCTGTGTATAAAAAAGGGAAGCTTTTTGTATAGTACAATGGGTGGATATGAAAAGGCGATGATGTTCCCTTTCAGAGGCGAGACTGCTCTCTCAGAGAGCTACAAACAGAAAACTTCACATCAAATCAATCAGCGCATCATCAAACACAAAACCGCAACTAATCTCCATATCCAAACCATGGCCACATTTGTAACCCTTTTAGGTGACCCTATCTGCACCGATATTATGTTACGGCAATGTTGATGCAAATTAAATCAATTATAAAACTCAACAACAAGTTGTTAGAAATGAATGCACCTATGCACCAAAGCTATGAGGATTACTCCCCGAAAAAATGACACTAAACGAGCAGTCCGAGAGTGAACATTTTTCAAGTTGATACTTTTTCGCTGCAATTTTATTTACAATTTCCACCACCACTGCTGGTTCACTACTGTGTTCCAAAGGGGAAAATGGCATGACTGTCTTCGTCACCGGGCAAAATCCATAGCCGAGACTTTGAAATTTGCACAAATTTCCAAATTGCGCAGTGAGTTTTGCCTTCTTACTTGTTTTGGATTTTGAAGGAATGGGTAAAAACAAATAGAACAATGTCCAAAGTAAGACAGACACTATCTGGACTTCAGTTCTATTAACAGTGATTCATTATTTCCAGTTTCGGACGACACAAAACGCCCGTTTGGTGCTTGGTGGAATTGGGAACTTCTCATTTATCCTTCTGAGTCCTGTATCAATGATTCAGTTGATTTGAATGATGATTGATGATAGGAGATATCGCTGTGTATTCTCTGTTGGCTTTAGTACTTTGAAAATGTGTTGCCTTCTGAGCATGCATGGAGTAAGGAAGCCTTGGCACTGGTTCAATTTCCACGAATTTTATGAAAGCAGGCTGCAAAATTTTTTTAAAAGCGTTTCTAAAGAAAACATGCTATGGTTGGAGTGAGCTTGAAAATGTATAAGGGAGATATATCTTTGCCTTGTTGGGTCACAATAATGGTGCGGGGAAAACCGGCAGCAGTCGTAAGGTGTCATTAA
>JAQFXM010003850.1:0-18798 GCA_034693345.1 Entomobrya multifasciata
GTCAAAGCGTTCTCGAGTTATTGTGGACACAGACAGACAGACAGACAGACGGACGGACATCGTGAAGTTAATAAGTGACTTCGTCACTTAATAATTACACGGTCAAAGTTAACTTGCCAATCTTCTTACACAGGTTTTTATGCGGAAAGCATCATAATAATTCATCGTGAGACGATGGCAATGAGTATCATCATCATCCAAATTGCATTCCGATTTATAGGGTGCATATTACATAGAGAACATTGACCATTCCTTCTAAAAGTCTCGAGAGTAGGCCACTTGAGCTTCAAGCATTTCATTTTCTATGCACACATTTCTTATTTTTTTAGTAGTTTTAGCAAAATATTGAATATCTTTCATCTATACTACCTAGTTCAGACTTGTTTTCGTTCAAAAATTTTAGCTGTAGCCTGTATTTCAGTATCGTTGCAATAAATACAGTAAGAGAATTTTTGTATTAAAATAGTTTTATGTTTTTTTGAATGATAAAGCGAAGAACAAAGATGCAACTAGCTTTTCTACATGGTCGCCTGTATTACAATTTTTACGAGTTTGCTTTCTACGGATGGACTTGAAAGAAAAGTAAGAAAAATAGTAAGGCAAGGTGATATACCCAACCCAAAAAAGTGAGCATTTTATATTGACTACAGGCTACAATGTGTGGTACACAACACAGGTACTCAATATCCTACAATTTGTACCACTATAATGGTGGCATACTGGTATTGCATCTTAATCTTGGTTGAATGATGATGATGGTGATGATGATGATATTGATGGTGGTTGGTTGAGTATAGAAGGCAAATGCCTGGCTTGGCTTATGGAAGATACAAGTGAAAATGAGGTGAGCAGGTCATTTGACTGACCCGGAAATTTGACAATCGTCATCAAATTTTTTGGGCTTGTTGTCTTCTAGTTTCACTGAGATTTTAAAATGGTCAGAGTCAGATAGATGTATTCCGTTGTTGAAGGATAACTTCCTATATATTTGGATTTTGCTCTTTCTAAGTTCATTGAGAATGGTATGTTACCGTCATCTAAAATAACGCCAAGTTAGAAAAAAAATCAAGTTTAGTAGATCCCCCGAGAAATCGTAAATAGTTATGCATTTTCAAAAGAAATATTGGTTATTGTGAATTGGGGGCGTGGAAATCGTATTAGTCATGTCAGATAAAATCTTTTTTTCTTTTGCCTCAAAATATATGAAAAGGTGAAAAGGGCAGACTTGTATCTTGTATGCTATTTCGTTATATTTTGAATTGTTCAATGACTTCAATGGTACATGCAATTCGTCGTTTTAGCTAAAAAATTGTAGGCTGTGTGAATAGTTTAACTAATGGGATGTCCCCCGTTTTGGTATGTTTGGGTATCGTCATAAACTGTTGCAACCCACGATCATTCTACACCTCCATGATGCATTAAAATGAAATATAAAATGCAAGCATGTGGCCAGTTTTCCACCCTCTGACTCATTTAAGGACACAACAAGCTCAGTGCACTGTCAATGATAAAATTATTAATTGTGTTTTAAATGCCCACTGTATTAACTGTTAAATTTTAAAAAACGACAATGGGCTTGGCAAGCGAAAGATGATGTGCATGAGAAGTTTTTCCGTTATTTCGACTTTTTGTCGTATTAAAATGCAGACAAATAGGTAGTGCATCAAGTTGACTTTCGCTAGAATTTTCGATAAACAATGATACGCTGTTTTCAAAGGAAAATATTTTCGCAAAACGTAATTAAAATAGTTTCGTCCAATGATTCAAAACAAACTTAACTGCATCGTATGGTAAATCTTACAGCACAACCATTCGATTTTCTCCGAAGGCACGCCGCTTACTTGTGCCTTGTGCCGTGTGAAGGAAAATGACTGAGTAACTAATGAAAATTAAAATTAATATAATGACAATGATAATCAGTGAATGATGTATGTAGCTTTTTGAATTGGTTGTGTTTTAGCACTTAAATCAATTTAGATGCATACAAGTTCGATACAAAAGTACGTTTATCATTTACATAGCTGACAGCTTTAAACGAAAGTTTTTGTAAATGAGGTTGATGATGAGGAAAGTTGCATAAAAACTAGCTTTTTAGGATAAAAGAAAGGAAATTTTTGGTTAAAAAAACTTGAAATCCCAACATTTAACTATGAATCCTTTTTACTATTCCTTACCAATTCCTTGTGTTTAGAATAAAAAGTTACTACTGTAGAGTGTGGATGTAGAGACGAAGGTTGCATTAGTAAAACTTGAATCTTTACTGGTTGCTGTTCAATTTTAGGCATTAGAATTGAATATGAATTTTTGCTCGTGTATGAACTGTGTGAACGTGTCATGCTTGCGCTTATGAAAAAGGAATATGAAACCTGTTATGCGTTATTACGTTTCGTAAATATAATATGTATTGAATTTTGTTAGAAAATATGGATGTTAGGATGTGCCATCCCAATGGGTATTAATTTCAATAAATCATAAATAATAAATACACTACGATTTCTGAATAATTATCGCATATCCTCAAAGGAAGGGTAGACATACCTTCCCCTTGTCAATTAGTTTGGCTCAATTTGTTTCACTAGAAAATCGTACTCAAAAACATTTGTGCGTAGGATGAATTTTCATACATGATTATGATTTGTTCAGGTGCAACTTGCGTGTATCACGTTTTCAGAATCATCAATTAAAAATATTGATACGTGATATAGAAAATCTAAGCACAATTGTTTTCAAAAATGTTTTATAAAATCTTATACATGCATGGTCAAATTTCTGTACAATGTTTTACCTGTATACTTAATAGTTTATAGATTAATTCTATCCTGACAAAATGGACTGACTGTTACAAAAATCAAAAAAACTATTATCAATGCCACGTTAAAAAACTTAAACTTCACAGTTTAACTGAATACATAGAACATGCAATTGGTAAAAATTTGTTTATTAATCTTTTACGAATACTAATCACCAATCACGAATTCAAATATTCAAACAAAATATTTAATTCCTTCAACCCAGTCATTTCATGATTTTATATTTACTTCACAACTAATTAACGCCCCATTCCACTATCATCGTCGTCGGAAAATTTGCGTTTAGTGCCTTGAGGAGGATTAGCCAAAACAGTAATGGTTGGTGTACCTGCTCCGCCAAGTTGCACATTTGCTGCAAACTGAATAGTAGGCTGAGATCCTAATATAAATCAGAAAAGACACATGTTTTAGTAATATTATTTCAAATGATTTAATCGTGGTTTCAGGGGAAATATAAATATAAAGTAAAAAATGTTTATGATTTGTGAACTTTGCCACTTTATGTCCTGATGATGACTGACAGATGCAGTTGAACCGTTGACATAATAAATAGCCTATTCAATCAAATCATGTCCTCAAACATCGTTGAAAATAACTTAAGTAAAAATTGTTACCTGCTGAATGATTTACAGAAGTTAAACTTGACACTGCTCTTGGTGCGACACCTAGTGGAGTTTTAAAACTTCCACTAGATCCAGGAAGGCGAATATTAACATTCTGAGGTTTGGAATTACTGCTGGCAATCGCCTTTTTGTACAGTTGAAGCTGGTAATTAGGCTGCGTCAGGCAGAAACGATCCGGAGGGAGCCTTAATCCAGAGCTTGATTTAATCAATGGAAGTGGTTGGCTGTTCTTGGTTTTGGCCAAGTCAAGAAGCAGCTACAATAAGACACAAAGACACACATACAAAATTAAGCATTTCAAAAACTTCATACTTCCTAACATTCAATTTATAATGTGACGAGACGAGTGCCTCCTTAGGTCAAGTTCAAGTCAACCTATCATCACCAAAAACGACAAATTATGAAATTCAAATGCATTATTTTACATCAATACCTCTCTTGGAGGAATACTGGTAACTGACTTCTCCGTCAGCATTTTAATTGCAAGTCTAATGTCATCCATGTCCACCGTCTTCTTCTTGGCGTAGGATGAATAAACCTTTGCTTCTTCCACAACCCCAGTTACATACCGATAAACATACTCCAGCATTTGGTTAACTACTCTTGGCTCATATAATTTTACACCCATTTCCTTCAGAATCGCATGCATCACAGCAGCGTCCCGAGGAATTTGCTTGGTCTGAGTGTGCGATGACATTTTGACTTTCTCCTCTCCTTAAAACCTACAAAATAAAAGAAACGCAAAAGCAAACGTTAAGTTTACGTATTTAAAACACTTGTGTATTATATTTTTACCTAATTTTATATTTAACAATTTGCAATTTTAATTATCCCTGCAATTAACTCACCTGCAATTTTAATTATCCCCGCGCAAGTTTAATCCTCCCACTTAGTTTGAAGATTGATTATTTGTTTGCAAGCGAGGTTTGTATCACTAACAAAACCTTAATTACGGTAATTCAACCACAATCTAAAATCAGCAACACTTAAAAAATGTTAATCAACTTTCTTTGGATATAAACTTTGCGTCAAGCCACTACAACACAAACATAAGCATTAGATTAGATTAGATTAGATCTAATTTAGATTAGAATATTAGAAATCACTTTCACCGACTGACCCTCCATCCAGCAAACTCGCATCCATCCACAAGACAAGATCATCTGATTTTTTGTTGATGTTGTTGAATGAAAATACTACCTCTTTGGCTTGTTGGCTTGCTCTCCCTCCAGTGAAGCCGCTGCGCTGTCGCTGTCATCTAGTTCAGTATTATATAAATTTTGCTCACATTGCCCCAAAGCTCTAAAGATTGTAGGCGGAAAATAAACGACTTGAGAATCAACCTGGACGTTCTCAACTGTCGCGAGCATTTCTACGAATGACAAAAGATGTCTGTCTGTCAAACTATCAACTAAAATGAAATTATGTAACTAGAAAGTAGATGACCAACTAAATTGTTACGTTTATATGCCAAAACTAGTCATAAAATATAAATTAATGTATGCCCTAATTTTGAAAATGGTGTAAATCGTAATTAGCTACAACTAATTTGAATTTTCAGATACGCTATTTGGCTACTTTGTTAGGTTTACATTTGTTTCATGCATTTCATAATTCATTTGCATTGTTTTTGTCTATGCGGTGCACATACATAGTGTTTTGTGTTGTGTTTTTGTGTTATCTGTCGAGATCGAGAGTGAGTGAAAGAACCTAAAACCCAAAGTTAACTCCTCAAGTCAACATCACGTCAAGTGTTGAATGTTTTAATTTTAATTGTGATTTGGTTAAAACTGAATATCATGATGGCATTTTGATATGTGTAGATACTTTTTGCTTAGATATGCGCAAGATTGTCATTATGGAGTATACACTGTGGTGAATCATATAAGTTAGTCTCTTGTCTTGTCATTCTTCGTTCATCATTGTTATATTTGAAGCAGTATTTAGCCATAAAGCTAATTAACACAAGGCCATTCGACTAATTGTCTCTAATGATTTGGTCATTGGAAGGATTTTTCTCGAAGTTTCAGGTAAAATTAAATGAAATACTTTGGAGCATTTTAAAGTACTGATGAGACAACTTTGATCAGTTGCAGTTAGTTGGGGTTCCTCGGAAAATACGTTTCTTTTTGTTGTGCATACTTTTCAGGTCTCCATATTTTGTAACAGCATAACCTGTAGTGACGATTGACGACATCGGGATTGAAAATCAACAAGTGGTCGCATCATACTTCCGTTTCTGGTTGTTTCGTCTTCATATGACAAAATGTTGAGTCTTGTCAACGTTCAGAAGCCTGGGGGTAAGAATTAAAAACTATTTTGTTAAGTATTCTGTTAATTTAGTTGTTATTCAGATTAATTAACCGATATTTTTATGTATATTTTTAGTAATTTACCCGTTACTGGTTGAACAGAAGTACGTTGTGGGGCGTAAACAAGGAGATATCACTTTTCCAGATGATCAGTCTGTTAGCCGCATTCATGCCGAACTCGTCGTGGAACATCCATCTGGAAATATAGTAAGTTCGCCATATCAAGTCACCTTACTGTCTTATTTTTCTTTTTCATATTGGCTTAATGATGCTCATACCCTTCTTGATCTTTTCCGTTTAGAATGAACCACTGTTAACCCCTTGTGTAAGGTTGACTGACGTGGGGTCAAAGTTTGGAACCTTTGCGACAGAGGATAACATAAAATCAAAGACTCCTGTGAATGCTAGAGACTCGGTTACAATAGCAGTTGGGGACAGACTTCGCTTTGGTCTACAATGGAACGAGTTCAGGTAAGTTCTCAAGTCCTTTTCATTAAACCCAATCTAACAACTGGCAATTTCCTTCCCTTGTTTTTAAACATTAATACATTACATAATTCATGCTCTGTTTCAGGGTGGACTATACTCCTTTTATTATAACCACGTCGTCTGTTAAAGCAACAGGGGAATTCAAAGACCGAATTATAAAATTAGGTGGCCACTACGTCAACGAATGGAACATGAAAGTGACGCACCTTGTAATGGAGTCGCTGACATTAACTGTGAAAGCTGTCTGTGCTTTGCTTGCAGCTAAACCCATTGTTACTCCAGCGTATATTGAAGAACTCCTGTCATGTATTCAAGAGAAGAAGGATCTTCCCAGTACTAATCAGTTTTTGCCTACTGTTACGGAGAAAGGGGTGACAAATATGGATGAATCCACATTTTATCCAAACACTGCTAGAACTACCCTTTTTGCTGGAAAAACCTTTTTGTTTTGCACCTCAAAACACCTCAAGAAATTGGCGGCTGCAATTCAAGCAGGAGGTAAGTAACTACTTTAAAAAAACAAATTTCTTTTTTTGGTGCGTTGTACCTGTCTAGTTTTTTCCCGATAATGCAGAGAAAAATTATTTATCGAATTTCCATCATTTGTTATTTTGCTTAGGTGGTTCCACGAAACTTGTGGCTGAGGTTCTGAAAGAAAATATTTTAAGTAGCGAGTATATCATCATGGGTCATGCTTTGGACGTTCAAGAGGGCGAGAAAGATGGCAGAATCAGAGCAGCTTTAGACAAATATAAGCGAGGTGGTAAACGAATCATCAATGACTCAGAAATTGGGTTGGCAGCCGTTCATAATAGTATTGAAAAGCATTGCAATCCGAAATACAGCATTTCCAGTGCTGTTCTTCCACATTTGACCACTCAGACTCAAAGTAGCTCGGCTGACAGTGTTCCTATCGTGCCGGAAACTCAGGACTTGGGAACCCATAATACAACCAATAATGGAAATGACTCTACAAGCGTGGTAAATGAAACGTTCATTAAGGAGGAGGAAGGAGTAGAAGCACAGTCCAGTCGGGGAGAAAAACGCGTAAATGATGCTGAAAGCAGACCATCAAAGAAAAGGTGTGATTAAAACTTCCAAATATTATGTTTTATTTAGTCAACTTCATTCCTCTGCGCTCTTAATTATCATGATGTGTTTAATTGAACAGAGAGAAATTTGATAACCCTTCCAGTTTTTGCATGTTAATTTTAAAAGTTAGCTTTACTCTGAATTTAAAACAAGCTTGAAGAGCCAAAATTCGAGCATTAAATAACCAACCAATAACCAATACTTTGCGTAAATGTTCTGCTCACTGATTACTGATTATATACTTGATACACATAAATTTAGAAATTTTCCTTTCTTAAGTTTTTATTTATAATAACTTAAACCCTACTTCCCAATCCAGTGATTTCTATTAGTTGGCTAGGCTAGAAAGTAGGATTAATGCTCAGGTCTCAGGTGTAACAGTAATTATCCTTTCACTTTTTGGAATTATAGTTTGAATCAGGCTTTGGTTTACAGTTTTCTTCAAATTAGATTAAACAATGTGGCTTATCTGGAATGGGCTACATATGCAATTTTTGTATTTGCATTAAAGACTGATTATTATAATGAAATCTACCCTTTTAAAAATAAACTGATTTTTATTGAACTAAAGTGTTAGTGAATTAGACACAATTATAAAGTGTTTTGTTATAATAAATATAGTTTTACTGTAATAATTTACGTATTTTGGTGTATTTATTGCCAGTTCCATTTTCTGAAATATTAATTTCGGATCATGGGACAGCTCACTGTCTCATATTTCATACGTACACATTCATTCATTGGTCCTCCTTAACGCACAATTTTTCTCATTATGTTATAATTAATAGATCAGCCGAAGAAGTTCTGACTAGGAGTGACACCAAACGAGCAAAGGAAGTGTCCTCGTCATCTTCATCTCTCTCAACACGTTCATTAAGATCACAGAAATCTGAGAAGTCGAAAAACGAACAAAAATTGAAAGCCATATTCAATTTTAGTAGTAGTGATGAAGATGAAGAGGACGAAGTTTCTGCAGTTCCTGATAGTCAACCTGATCATTTGGACGATGATGATGCTGAAGTCTCTGCAGTTCCTGAAAGTCAACCTGCTGATGATATTGAAGCTCTACCGGATCCACCAACTGTAATGGTGCGTACACAAGCTCAAGCCTAATATTAAATTACTAAAAGATTTGCTTTCATTTAAAATGATGTATCTGTCTCAAATATGATATAGGTAAACACAGAACATGCAAGAAATTTGCAACATATTGCGTCAACATCGGGATCCTCTACCGTTGGACAGTCTGAGCTATTTCGAATGCCGTCCACACTTGCGGCTACAGAATCTTCTGTCAGAAACTTGCGCAGTTCTGGCACTGACTTTATTCAAACCGTGACTGAAAGTGTGATGAATGCAAAGACGGTACCAATACCTTCCTCAGTTAATTTGGATTCGGTGATGCTCGAAACTGATTCCAATTCAAATGCAAAACGCGTGCAATCTTCTAAGATAAAACTCAACGAGTCTTCGGTCGCTGAAGCAGAAACCTCCAGAAAGCGTCGTCGGGGTGTCGATGATGTAGAAGCAACTTTAGTGGAAAATACTAAGAAGGTAAGAAATTTCTACACGAATTTGATGAATTTATGCTTTTTTACTTGTTTCAGCTGCGTATAATATATTCATATATGCGTGACATTTTTGTAGATCAATTTAGGAGATGTGAAAATAGAAAATGGCACCAGCACCAGAATCAATGCTTCCACGCTACATAAAATGCCTTTGGTAAATAAGAACCACAGCCTTCTTGAGATGTCAGCTCTTGGAACCAATGACTCTAGCGCAAACTCAAACAGAAGAAATTTTAAAATCTTCAAAAAAGTTTTGCCAGTGTTCTTGCAGACGCCCAATTCTTCGCTTGCTGGTCAGGAAAACAGCAAAACTATCAATGCTACCCCAGCTAAGCTAAATGAATCACGTGCTCCAGATTCAACACCTGTCAAATTTAAGCCTAGACCTTACACCCCTGGAGGTAAACGAAGATATAAAGCTGGGTTTGTAGAAACAGATCTTCCTCCTCCTTTAGTTAGTCCTGAAAGAGGATCGAGAAACGGTGAAGCTGATGCTCGGAATGAGAGAAGGCGTGGAGGTAACGAGCCAACTGTCGACTTAGTAAGCAGAGCAAGAGAAATTATGGAAGGTATGTTGGCACACAGAAATCGTAGTAATGAACGAAACTTTAAAATGGTGATTGTGAAATATACTACAACTTTGATTTACACAGATAATGAACAACCTGGGACATCAGCAGCAGGGAGGAGAATTTCACCGCGTAAGAAAGGGCCTGCAATTAGGCTTAACCGCCCCCCACCACCTCCTTTGTTTCATGAGGAGAAAATGGATGAAGATGATGACGATGAAGAAGTAGATATCTGGGCTTTTAACCGCTGAAATTTTTTTGTGTGAAAGACTCTTTATCATCATGCCCTCATTATAATTTTTTATATTTCATTTTATTAGACTAGTAGGTTATATTAAAGCTGACAAAAATAATACTAATTAAATGATTTTCATGACGTGACCAGTGGTAATCTCCATTCAGGATAAATCTACTGCTTAAAGGCATCTTAAAAGCCATATTAAATTAAGACTTTTGAGTATACACTATAAACATTGAACCTCAAAATTAAATGAAGTTTTAGATGTACATTATTATATAAATACAAAGTCGCAGAAATTTTAACTGGTGAAAACTATTATTAAACTCAACTATCCTTACATTACTTCAGAACTATACTATCGATAAAGTGAAAGTAAAATATCGCAACAATACAAAAATGTTCCATTAATAACTTAAACTACGGGGTAATAAACTTAAATAAACTTTTTAAACATTCATCAACTACAGTGTACCTATTAAAATTATTAATGCACTTCAGTTTTCAAGTGTAAGAATGTTTCTCTAAAGCATCCGTTATGCTGGAATAATATACATTTTACTTCCTAACAGTATCATATTTCTAACCGTACAAAAGTAATGAGAAGGTGCAACAAAAATTAAGAGTTTCTGCATCCTAATTAAACTACGGGGTTGTTCAACCTGAATAAGTAAAGTTAAATGAAAACTAGTAAACTTCTAATGGCTTATTTACATAAAACATGAATCCATGTTGATAAAGGCACACTTTGGTCAGCCAAATATGTTCATTAAATTATACCGACATTAGTGGAAACGTTAACAAGTCTTTACATTACATTACGTACACATGAGTACGTATGAACGTAAGTTAATGCAAGAATTTTCTATTATATTTATGTATGAATACATATATATTTATGACTAAAAGTACAAAACACCACCACCGGTTTCAGTTTCTTACTGACTCTTAATTACAGTTCCCTCTGTTTCACTGGTTGGATCACCAAGAATTTTTTCATCAACAATGTTATTAAAGTCTAATTTGTACGAACTGCTTGGAGATCCATGATCATGTGAGCCCATTGAAGGATCGGGTACAGGTGTGGGAATGCTTGCACCCGAATTTGAGTAAAAGTTGGATGATGAATTTCCTAGCGGATCTGCTCCAGGGGACGCCACACCTCCTGCACTGCCAGGGCTTCCTGCTCCAAACATTGTGGCAGCATAGGCATATGGATTTTGATGATGAGTGAAAGTGGAATAGGAAGTTTGCTGAGCTGCCATGTATGCCTGGGTATCTTGGGTAGAATACCCACCGCCATAGGTAGACCAGTCACCCTGTGGTGGAATGAGGTTGGTGTGCAATGCAGGAAAGTTATTGAACCCCATGGAAGAGCCTCCTAAATAAGTTTTTAAAACATTTCTCCCTTAGTTTGCATTGCACATGAAAATTATAATTTACATGTAGATAAAAATACTGACCTGGATTAGTTGCAACATAGCCAGGGGATTTCCTTGGTGGTTCCCTTTTTCGCCATTTCGCCCTGCAAAACAGAAAATGATCCCATATTGACTTACTTGCAATGCAATAGAATGCGATTATCACAATGCCCCAATTTACAATTTGTAGTTGGGTGTTAGGTAGTTAGGTACACGCATCTTGTTGTAGGTTCATTCAATGTTATGTAGTCAACCTGAATTTCTTTTCTTGAGTATGAGTATCACTTCACCCCAGAGTCTATTGCAATTGTAACTTTATTTTATCAAAATATTATTGTTTCTTTCTTTTCTGTACCTTCGATTTTGGAACCATACTTGGACCCTGGATTCACTAAGGCGTAAACGAATGGCCAACTCTTCCCTAGCAAACACATCTGAGAAAATCACAAAAATACTTGTTAGCATTCAGGTATAAAATGTTGAGCAGTACTTTCATTTTCATGAAATTCTTCAATTTTCCTTACCTGGATATGGAGCTCTTTCAAATGCTCGTTCTAATTCTTCAAGTTGATAAGCCGTAAATGTGGTTCTATCAAGATACAAAAACACATTTTCCAGCGTTCAATATTTTGAAAAAGACATCAATGGCACATATCATTGGAAGGAATTTATAAAGAATACTGAACTTCAGTGACATTCAAAATGCAACCCTTACCTCGTTTTCTTCTTTTTCGTCCCATTATCATTAGATTTTTTCGACTTTTCCTTTTTAGGTTGATTGTTGTTGCCTTGCTGGGCGTTAGCGGATGCTGCTGCTTGTAACGCAGCAGTTCCAACCATACTGGGCAACGGTGTACCGTATCCATTGCTAACATTTGAGTTCCCATTTCCGGGATCCATTAAACCGGGTTCAGTTTTGTATGAAAATGTAGCAGATGCCAAGTTAATAGGGCTTGACGAGCTACCTCCACCACCATTGGGGCAAAGTGAGACTTGATGAACGTGACCTCCATTTGCCACCCCGGATGTTCCATCAGACCCCCGAGGAGGAGATGAGGATAAAATTGGTAACTGTGAGAGGTCAGGGTATTGTTGATGCAAGCCCAACATGACCTATGACACCAACATGATTTTTATGCGTTTTAGAATAACTTTTAGAATACTTAAATCAGTAGATTTTTCATAAAAAATAAGCACAAAAAATATATTACCTGTATCGAATGAAATGGGGCTGTTCCTCCATGTTGCTGCCCTTGTTTCCCCGCTGAAGCTCCATGATGGGTATTATGATGATGTTGAAAGTTCTGTTGATGATACAACTTATTTTGATCTCCATTACCGGTATCCACTGTCTGATGATGGTGGTGTTGTGGAGTATTTTGAGGTGAGGAAAGAACGACATTCCCTCCAACTGGAGTTGCACTCACAACCGTTCCAGCATTTCCACCACCATTGGGGTCCATAGACAAAAGTCCCGGATGGTGATGATGGTGCTGTTGTTGATGAGGATGCTGTTGGGAATGAGATGGTCCTCCTGATTGAGTAGACACTGTTGATGTTGGTGATATACCGTGATGGCCATTAAAGCAATGTGATGGATCCAATTCAGGGAATAAATGTTCATCAAGTGAGTGACCTTCCATGATAATTACACTTAGTCAAAAGTAAATTCTGGGTCAAGTTAATTAATTAACAACTGTTTGTTTGTTGTTGCACTACTTGGTTTAAATTGCTATTTTAGCTATTGCTATATTTTCACTCTGGGAAAATCACTTTTGATTGAAGGGAATAAGGAGGAGGTGGAGGCAAACCAATTCCCTAAATAAAAGGTACTTGTTAACAACAATAAAAAAAATCAGCGCGTTACACCAATGATGATGTAATGTTTTTTGATGGTGTACTAAAATAAAACTGTACTTCTAAGGGAAAATTATTATGATTATTGATGATTAAACTTTGTAGAGCTTCTGACGAGAATTCTGTGTGCCTTTTTTTACAGCAGTACACACATTATTTGACGGTCTTTTGTCCACAATCAAATCAATTATCACCAATCAGGCAAAATTCAATCAGTTTTTAACAACTCCCACACACACACTGAAGCTCACTTGTTGTAAATATGCTAGTTTTTAGATATAGACAAGGAGTGAGTCTTGTTTTACCACACACAACACAACAAAAACGCATATCTGTATTTATGGCTTGTTTAGTTTTATTTAGTTAGTTTGTTAAAATAATTGTCAATGATGGACGGATGGATGGAGAAGAGCGATTGTGTCGTGTCAGGACGTAAAATACTGCACACAGGGCACCTATTAAGAAAGTAATTGAGGAACTGGCTGCCACACCATAACCACTGCAGCTAATCAACAAGTTCTGCCCCAATAGTTGAAGTTAAGTTGTAGTAATAATTGTAATCACTTTGATTACCTCCAATATAATTGAGCGCAATAAGACTAATAATTCTCAAGTCATCATCAACACTATTACTATATATGATGCACAAAGTTTAGCATTAACTAAAAATCTCCCAAAACAAATTTGATCTATATTAACCAGAAAAAAAGGGAATGAATGACCAAAAAATTTGTTCGCATCAAAGCCCAGTTTGCTTCTGGCGTCTCGGGTGAAAGAGCCGATGAGCTTTAAAAGTCTCTCCTGGCAAGTTTCACTGAGTAAACTGATTATCAGGATTTGGATAATTCCTGGACTGGATTTAATAAGAAAAAAAATGGACAGAACGGAATATATATGTACGTTATTGTTGTTGTTATATTTGGAACAAGTGTGTTTCGTCAGTTTAAACCCTCTATCTATAAAGTGTGGTGCGTGGTGGTTGGTGTGTAGTAAAAGTAAAGACCAGTTTTTATTACGTTTCATATCATGATTCCTCCGTAAAGAAAAAAAGGTTCTTTAGGAAATTCATAAATTATAAATAGGAATGGTGTTCAGTTCATAATAATAATGATGATCATAGTGTGTGTAGAGCAGTAATCATTTGCTAATCTAACAGCTAAGTTTAGGGGGAAAAATCTTGGTATTGTTATTTGTGTGAATGAGAGAGAGAGATGCGATGCGAGAGAACAGGAACAAAGACGATAACGCTGGCCTGGTGGATGCACCAAGTTGACAGTGGTGATGGAGAATACAGAATCAAAGGAAAAGTTTTTCATGATGGGTTGATTGGGTTGTTTCTCTCCAACCACAAGTGACCATGAGCCAGCCCTCTAGCCAACCCCCTCTTGTTTGCTTAGATGCAAGGGATCATCCCTGTTTTTGGAGACATGAAACATACATGACCACTCTATGGAATATGTTTCTTTTTGTTGACAAGTAAACTGTTGCTGTTACTGCGTATTATATTTTTTTAAACGTGGTGTGATGATGTGATCGTTTTAAATGAATGTTAGTGAGTGGACTTGGTAGTGGTGGTGTTTTTGACGAGAGGTTCAGTCTAGAATGCTGTGGATGACGCGGCGATGTGATGACTCGCTCCAAACTTTTGTCCTGCTGGTGCTGTCGTCGTTATCCTCATTGAGCCAATTAACTAATTTAAGGCAATCAAAATCCAACTTTCCACCAGCACCAGATATGACTGCACATGCATCCTTTCATTTTATCGTGGTCTTTGAGTCTCATTTTTGTATTATGAAGAAATAGTTTTCTGTTGTGTGTTTAAATAGATATATTGTTATCGTTTTTTCTTTTTTACTCAAGATTTTAAATGCACACAAGATATACATCTAAAAAATCCAAAGTGTTTCATCGTTTTGTAACTATCAGTTTGAATTTTTTTATGTGATGTTCATGAAAACATGTTATGCATTCATCTTTAAAAACTATTTTTTGCATAAAATGTTTCACACTGTTATATATACGCTTTTAAACAACCCTCTACCAAAAATAACTTTCGTTTTGAATTTTGTCTACACGAAGAAGTTCTAGAGTCCGTAGTAGTTTACGCAATACTTACCAAAGTGATTCATCAATTTAATGTACGTTGATATTAGAATTTCTTTAGTAAAATCCTGAGTACATTCCAAAAAACGGCTCGCAGGACAATGCCAGAGAATCTCACTCGTCTTCCTTATAACTCTCCAATAAATCGTACGACATACGCCGAAGTTGACTGAATAGAAAGATGCGCTGGACACATCATGGCCGCCGCCAGGAATTGCTTAATCAAGAATTTCCTGTATGACTGGTGCTGGTGTCTTCTTAAAAGTAATATGTTAACTATGTCATTGCTTGCTTTTTAAACTAGAGTTCGTATGGTATAATATAATCAAGGGTTAGAAAACACATAAATTTGATCTTGGAACTTTTGTTAGTACAGTGCATTTAATTTTGATACATATGCACTTGTCATGATCATGATATGATCATTGTCTAGCGTGTTGAGTTATTCTTCATTTCATATTGTGTGGATCTAAAATGTTTTGGTAAAATAGAAGGAACTGGAATGGAAGGTGGTCTCCAGTCTCCATTATGGTTATATGTATTCTTGCCTTAAAATGTTTTAAATTGTTATAGGTATGAAATTAATAAAATAATGTTTTATCTGGAAAGAAATAGAGCAAGAGGGCGTAAATATATTTAGAGAGCAGCGTAGTAGGAGAAATTTCACGTATTTCACAACCATCACAAAAGAATAACCCGCTGCAATGCGACCAACATTTTTTATTTATCATTTTAAAAAGAGTTTTGGGTAAAATATTGATATGATAAGATAAAAGTGCATAGAGGGAAAATTTACTCACAAAACATTTATTTTTTGTGAATATGAAATGACTGCTTGTTTGGGGATGAATTACCGGTCTAATTGGACATATTTATTGCCAATTAGCTAATCATAAATCTGATATCAAATGGGGGCAAGTATTTTCTAATGGACACTGCGACCGCACAGGCCAGGCTTAGCTTTAATGATGAATGTGTTCGTCCCGCCTGGTAAATAATACTAATTTTTCTATGAAATGCAATAATATTGTCTCTAAATATCAATTTTAATTCGATACAAAGTAGGAAAATAAATTATACACGAAAAAAGGAATATTTAGATCTGGTCCATGTCGATCGTTTAGAAAGTCACAGTTACTAACTTTTATTGCTCAAAGGGTCGGTTTAAGGTGAATAAGGAGGAAATGCTTCGATTGATTTACAGCAAAATAATTCTTTTCAAACATGTTTTTAAGGACATTTATGATGAAACATTTCCTGCTTGAGTAAAAAAAATCAAGCAAAGCCAATACAAATCAGTGGAAGATACTTTTCACATGATTCATTCACGAAAAGTGTGCTGTACTGTCGGCCCTTATCGTGTTTCTCACGATGGAAAAAAAGTAAATTCATTCTTTGGATAACAATAGAGAATAGAATGAACTGCTCTAAATAAGCACAGCGTTAAAAAATCATTTGTGTGCCTTTACATTTGTTTGCATTAAAAACTCAATCCTTCATTGTCAGAGTTGGACTAAAACTGATTGTCGCCATTCACAAGTCGGTCCTGGAAAATTGATCTTGAAAGGGTTTAAAAAATTCAGCTTTGAAGGCATGTCAAAAATGACAATGGCACATTTTAAAGCAATTTTATTAATGAATCATCTAATAATACACTTATTAAATATACGTAATCTGGAGGGAATACAATATTTGAGGGTGAGATATGAATGAATGAAGGGGTTACAAAAAATGTTAAATGTCTGTTGATGGCGAAAGTAAAGTAATCGTTTTTTACGTCAGTCAAGTGGCCATCGACATATGCTTTTTGTCACTTATTGTTGACCGATTATCGTGTTCACGTAACCTAAAATTTTAAAAATACATCAGCAAAGTATCATCATCAAGAACCAAGACCTCAGTAGATTTGACATAGTGATTGGTCCACTGTGTGAAAGTTGCTCGTCGATTTCTTCTGGTTGAGAAAAACAATCCAGGTTTACCCCATCCGAAGCATACACATTCCACACGCCACTTTGCCGTCACGATTAACAATGTAATTGCAAGAAGCAAAAGTGTCATTTGTGGTTGAAGAGGGGGTTTTCCAATAAAGTGGACAAAATCAGCATTGTGATTAACAATGTGATAAATATGTCTCATTTCATACCAGTGCGATGGGATTGTCATAATTATTACACTATGAACCATTTAATGAACACCATATTGTTGACTGACGGGATAATAAAAGGATACGGAAAAGTTTTTTTCACAGTCTCGGTTCGGGTTCTAAAATTGTGAGATTCTCTGGTCTCTGTATTACTTGTTATTACAGAGATCACATCTAATATCAGGAGATCCAGAGTCAAACATTGGTAAAAAAGGGCAAAAAGTAGGGGGAGAAAATTGTTGTTTGCTTTTGATGTGAATGCAGGGTCGAAGGATTGACAAGCCAGCAACGCAACGCTTCTGAGAGCTGAACCCTTTTTATCTACCTATTTTACATGCCTCCTCCTGATCTGATGCCCTTTTATTCTCACTGGTACAATGCATACAACAACAGTCAACAAGCGACAATAAGTCACTTCATTTTCCACAGGGTGCAAATTCACAATGAAGGGTCGGCGTTTGGTCAATAATTTCTCATCGTTTATATAACTTGCTTTTCTAACACTTTGAAAGGGAAATAAATGAGTCCCTCATTATGAGATTAATGGATACACATTTTTATTTTGTCACAAAAGATGTGAGCTGAGCGTGGCTACAAACTTTCACTGATGACGGAGGTCGAGTGAAGAGATGAATGAATGATGGGGGAAATTGTAACTGTTTTACATACTCTTTGGCTTCAACCCCTTTCTTTTTGAAAGAAAGTTAAATGGGGTGAAAAAGAAAAAAATGTGAAAAAATGTTGTTCAATGACCGTGTTTATTTCCGTAATTTAATATTAAATCAGCATTAAAAAGGATATCACTTATGATGGTAAAAAAAACAAGTGGAGTAAATGATTTCTCATGCTCAAAAATAACTTTTCCAGTTTTTCATTTTTTTAAAAGTAAAAGTACTTCCGCATTTTAATTGCGCCCATTAAATTTCTACGTAATCTTTCCCGAAAATATAAAAAATAATCTAAATTTTCTCATGAATATAATTTTACACCCAAGTAATAAAAGACACGCCAACCAATGCGAATAATTTCCTTCTGAGCAGAATTGATAGAGATGACTCACATCACCCCAACTCTCTTGTATATTAAGTTGAGAGGGTGAGTGAGTGGAGCGTGCATCTTGCTTCCTCGCACAATAATAATTTTAGTTCTTTCATAATGTTCATTGATTTGAAAAACGCGAGAAACAAAATACAGGCATTTTAGCAGAAAATAACATAATAGACATAATGAACTCAGTCGTCCAAAATTTAGAGAACAATAAACCCATCAAGCTAGGAGTAGCTAAGTGGCGAAGCTATTTATAATAAGTTAAGCTGATATTTGCTAAGCTCACTTAGACGAGTCGAATGATATGTCGCTTGCTATAGGTGACTTCATAAAAATTTGAAATCTTAAGGTCAAGTGTGGGTTCATTTGAGGTCAAGTATGGGGTCGTTTGAGGTAAAGTATGGGGTCATTGGAGGTCAAGTATGGGCCATTTAAGTACAATTTTTGGCAGTTTTGACAAGTTTCAGGTCCACAACTTTTGACCCCGTTGACCTTTTGGGGTCAATTTTTGTGGTGAAGG
>JAQFXM010003851.1:0-18795 GCA_034693345.1 Entomobrya multifasciata
GCATCGCAAATATCATATTCATCTAATCATACACCGCTTTCGGTAGTTTCTTTTCAGAATTTACATTCTTCTAGTTATTGGATAATTGCCTGTCAAGATCAATACCACGACATCGTTGTCCTGCGGTTTCGGGCCACTTGCTCTCACCATTACTCCGTCATACAAAGTTCATCCACTCAGGCAGCTTTTGACTCTTGCTTTTTGACAATGTACAAACCAGTACATGGTCGCAGTAGTAGGAAAACACAGTGGCAACTTTTGAAGTATATTTTTATACAATATATGTACCTACGTGTTATTTTTATACACAGTAACAGGCAAATGTACAAGCTGCTGCTCTCATATCTGTTTCTTTATCAGTTATAAAACGACAGAATGATTTTCTGGTAGTGCAACAGCTCATTTCATAACATGACATTGCCCTTTTCCTCTGTTTTTACACTTGGTCTGGGCAGAAGATGAGGCACCATAATAATCTTTATGATTGTAAAAATTACATATCTGAGTAAGAGTGATTTAAAATCTGCTCTGTTTAAGTTGATTCATTTATAAATGTCTTATATGCCACTACAGCACTTTTAGCAGAATCTGGTTATTACAGCATTTTTTATACTTTTTTAAATGCATGGTTCGAATAAATCTTGCTCTTGCTCAGACATGGGTACGTACAAAGTACATACTACGTAACATGTTTCTATTGCACCGCTGATGATGATGACGACACACGAGGAATGCGTGCGAATGCAAATCTTTAACTTACAATCTACTACGAAACACACATGGTGATCTTACTTGCACGGATATATGCTGTGTCGGTAAACTATACAACAAAAACGTAAGTTGGAAAAAATAGTTGTCTGTCTAGTCAAACTTGATAAAAAAAATTGCATCCACAACAAGCCCACTGCCACCGTGAACACTTTTATTATCAAACGGATGTATGCATGAAGATCCGCGCACACAACAACATAACAAACCGTTACATTTTGAAAATTGTATATTTCTGAATTACCTGAAAATAGAAATATTATCGACTGTCGATTTCAAATGTTTATTTCCAAAACAAAAATCAATGAGAGAATGAAGTAAACGTCTTATTTCAAAGAGAAGCACGTGTGGTCTGTGAGGCAATGAAATTGCATGAATGTTATGAAAAACAAGTAAACATTAAAAAGGTATTATTCTGCATTTTCAATTTTTTTGTTAAAAAGAAGATCCATTTTTATTCTTTGCGTAAAATAATTTGTGATTTGTGATAATAAATGCAAGAATTTTTCCCTTGTGACCAGTCACATTAGATATTCCGAAAGATAGACAAACATACTTTGTACTTTATTAGAAGAACTAGTTGATCATGTTTACAATATCCTCATTTTAATTATTACTACCAATATCCAAAAAAAAATATTGCAAAATGAGCAAACAGCGCAAAATGAATGATTCATAGGTTAACTGTATTATATTCACTGAAAAGTGTCGTCTTGTCTCTCTCCCTCTCATAAAGATTTATTAATAATTTAATTTTTTCAGCAGTAATCACAATATTTATGTTTGATGAACAAAGTGTGACGTGTGTAAGCCAAGTATGTAATGTCTATCAAAACTTACTCGAATCCATCAGTATTTTAGAAAACCAAACAAATGCCTCATGTGTTTAGAATACATTGATAATGAGTTGATTTTTTGATCATTGCCAAGTTAAAAGGCCCGTTGAATTTACACAAACATTAAAGTAGGTATATATTAAATACAAAGCATATGGATAATATATGTATGTTTGGTATATTCTGAAAATGACAACGTGATGGTCCTCCTAGTAATAATAATGTGACCAAGCAACTTTCCTAAACATACTTACTGAACAACATGAGCTAAAACGCCAGCAAGTGATTATTACCATCATGATCATCGTCGCCGTCACCAATTTTTTATTTTATTTCTGCTTTGCATACTTCAATGATAATAATTAATTCAATTGCAAATTGATCAATTAATCACCCATCCATACTCTTACAATTACTACGTAGTCACACAACTACCCATAGACATTAAAGACGCAGACGCACGTACTTTACTAATAGCATCTAACCAAAAAAATTAAGATTGGCTTGCATTTGTTTGGCGTGTAACCTGAGAGGATGACTGGGAGGAAGAATTGAAAGGAATGCTGAACACATTAGTATTTATTTTTTTAGGTGGAGCACTGTAACTTCTCTCTCGCTCACTTGTCTAGTCATTCACCATCGCCGTCATCAGCGACAATATCTATGCAAAAATTGTTTTGTCATTTCAAAGAAACAAATTCACTGTTGAATTTTTTGGCATTGGGTGTAATTTTTTGTCAACGAAACAAATGCTCAATGAATGTATGTCAACTGATTAACATGACAAATACATATAGATATTATGATTATTATTATTGCTTGTGATTGAATACAATACAATATTATAATTTTTCAGTACGTTTCAAAGAGAGAGAGAGAGATGAATTAGCATAGAAAAATATTAACAAAGATAATGATCAACATTATTATCACGATTATTGCTATTATCTATACATCTATTAATTTATATTTATACTTTGTATTTCTGTTTGTACAAAGCAAACTACAAAACTGGTGTATTTGTATTTGCGTACAATTTTTTGCAAATTTACGATTCAATTCCATCCATTATTATCTTAGCAGCCATTAGCAATTTAAATGACAAGGAGAAGAAGGTGGAGGAGGGAAACAGCGGGAGACAATAAGTACAGAGGACACTGACTTGTTAAAAAATGGTGACATTATTATTGCTTCTATTTAATTTTATGCGTGCTTTGACGACTTCTTGAGGGATGCAAACCCAAAAAATGGGGCAATTTGCAACAAATCATTTCGTCATTACTATCATCACACAATCGTTATAAAGCTTATCTGGTCACATCTAGACATTGACGTTGACGACACTGATTTTGCTCTTCGATTCGACGGCCGCGCATAGCAAACGTGACAACTAGAAGTATCATTAATCGTCGCGTGTTGCTATCGTTTCCACATGAATGAATTATCGAATCGAACAAAAGCCTATTGATCACCAGCCAACCAATAGCCAAATCGCTGCGGCATCATGTTTTTATTTTATTTTTTTGCTGTTTCTCTATTGTAATAGCAGTAATAACATTATGCATGGACTTACTTCAAGGTGTGCAGTCACAACATTAACATTACTTCATGTACCTATGAGGAGGCGACGAGATATATGTATTCTATTGTTGTTTTCCAGTTGCCGATAAAAATGGGCACATCATCAACATAACCATTCTCGCAAGCATCATCGCATCACCTCGTACCACCACCACCACCACCACCATAAAAAAAAATCAACTCAATAGTCTTTCGATTTATTTCGCTCGAAGCAACAATGTTTTCTCTCGTTTTTATTCCACCAACTTAACATCATCTCACACACTACTAGTTTGTGGTAAATGGTAAAATAGAAACTCCATCATCATTATCAACCTCGGAGATCGGCAGGAGCAATAGTAGAAGAGGTGGTGGTGGTGATTTCATTTGGTTTTGGACAGCCCATTTCTTACGATTGCTGTAGCTATAACCGCATTTACCAGCAACCACTTACAACAGCTCAGGTGCTTCTTTTTCCAATCATCGTGATCAACAATGAACGACGATGATGATCGTTGTGATGGTATTGGTATATTATTGCTATTTACTAATACTAGTTGTTGCAATACAATGTATCATAATGTGTAGTATTTTTACTACTTGTTAAAGTGTACAATGCACTCTCTCAAGAGAGCTCACCGACTCACTAACAATCAGCAATGAATCATGTATAGCAATTGAAAAAAAAAAGTTTCTAGACAGGAACATAGCAGCTCATCTCTACAACAACAAAAAAATATGACCAAAAAGAAGCAGACGAAGAAGAAGCACCGCCTCAGGAATTTCCATAGAGTGCGCGTTGCGTGCACATTTACCATGTATTATATGCACAAATTCATGATCATGATGATGATGATGACGACGGTGTGCATAATGCTCTCTCTGCTCATCATCATGATCTAAATAAGCATTAACCACATTACAACAAAGAATGTAAAATATATTTGTGTAGTATTGCCTTTTTGTATAAAAAAGAAACACAGTTTGATGCCATTTCACTTGTTAACTTGTAGCTTTGTAATTCATAACCAAACAAAGTTGCTGGTGGTGGTGGTGGTGAACGACTCTCGTATGATAATGTGCCTTCTCCTTCTCAAGAGTTTTTTTTCTAATCTAATCCATAACACAACAAATAGTAATAATATTACATTACAACAATGTACATTGTTGTTGCTCACTTCCACTTCTCCTTTCAAGAAAAAAATGTACAAGTTCAATCAAGAAATTCTCAAGAGATGCTCCACCAAATATGGATAGAGCACCATTCGTTTGTTAACTTGACGAGGATGTGTGGCGGATGATGATAATCATGATCAAACCATTTTTTTTGAATAACGTACGTATTTCAATATGCTTCTTATTTTTTTAAGTATGTACATGATAGTGTTATGATGACACTATGTAGAGATGTAGTAGTTATGGTGATATGATGTGATTTTAATGCTGCTACGGTTCATGCTATAATGTAAAGTGACAATGAATAGGAGTTGACGAAGACGACAAAGTAGAAGCGGAGGAGGAGAAGAAGAAGATGAGCACAATAAAGGACAAGTATAATTTTCTAATTGTGTGATTGTAACAAATGTACGAAATTTTCCATACATCCTGCCTTGAAATTTTGCTGCAATGCTGCTGGTACACACATACATGGATAGGTATATAAATAATCGATGGGTATGTGATGTGATGACGATGATCATAATGATTTTTTGCTATTATTATTTTATAACAATTTATTTCGGATGTACATTTGGGCAAGCTTGTAAAAATTTCTGTAATGCACGTTGGAATTGCGGTGGTGGTAGTGTGCATAAAAATTATTGGACATGGATGGATATTAAAATGAAATAAATTTTTGATATAAAAAAGGACAAGTTTGAGAAGGTATCATCATGATCTTGTTCGTTGTTGTCGTTCATCGTCATTATATATCATGTTATTGGTAAAAAAATCAAAAGACAAGCTGTGAGGATGATGAAGATGATGGCGATGATAAAACCAAGTTAGCATAATAACAATATCATATATACAGTAAAGACGAATAAGAAGGAGCCGCCATTCCAAGAGGCATCATCCACTCCTATATTTGTAGAGATAGTACGGTTGGTGGTATTGGTATGGTAATATGAGACCGACTATAAAAATGTTCTATTGTATTGATTGGATTATTTGGTTGGTCGCCACAACTCTATCTTTCCTTACGGGTAATACTTTTTTTCAAGTTTGACAAAGCTCTGAAGAGAATTTGATTGTAAAATTTGGTTGTGGTGTTGGCTTGAAAAAAAATTGGGTATATTCATAACAAATAGCGTCATCATCATCGTTATCGACATCACACCGCATCGTCGTATCGTTTCTTCTTTTTTTCAACTTCTTCGCTTTTCTGCATATTTTATTGTAATGCAGTAAGACAGGTGAGTGCACATACCATGAATATACGTAACTTGTGTACCTACAAATGAAATAAAATGGATGTGAAGAAGACGACTCCTCACTCAAAAGAAGGAAAAAGCAATGAATTTAACAAGATATTTTTTTCGCCTTCTTTTTTCTTCTTCTCTCGGCAATCTTGATAGACCATCCATACCAGAGCAGAAAAGGCTGTGGTTGGTATGGTGATGATGATGAAGATGATATCGATAATGTGAGAATGCACATGTTTAGCCATGTATGTATTTTTTATTATGATGATGCCTATTTGAATTCATCTCCATTCCTTTTCAACCGCCTTTTCATTCTTAATGCTGCTGCAGCTTGTGATCTGAAGATCTGACACAGCAGCACAGCAGAGAGTCCTAGCTGACTAATATTATATATTATACTTTTTTTCTGCTCTTTTAGCTTCACAGCTCTCGTCTTCTTCCCTTTGTGTTCGGTCGTTCCTACAGAATAATTATAATCATAATTTATTGATAATGTGTGTAATAAATTATTAGAAATATAAGAAAACACTTTTTTCATCTTCTTCATCATCATCATCATGATCGTCTCTTATGCCCGTTTGTCTACAACATAAATATCGAAAGACGTGAAGAGATACATTACGAGCAAAAATGTTCATAATTTGAATTCATCATCAT
This sequence comes from Entomobrya multifasciata, assembly GCA_034693345.1. NCBI lineage: Eukaryota > Metazoa > Arthropoda > Collembola > Entomobryomorpha > Entomobryidae > Entomobrya > Entomobrya multifasciata. The sequence continues at coordinate 6,245 of JAQFXM010003851.1, forward strand.
CATCATTATATTATCATCCTATCATTTTTGCTTGCTTCTTCTTTTAATCGAAACGCTACCTCCTTTTTTCTCTCTTGTAACAAGTATTGTTATTATCATTTTGATAAGCAAACAAATACATTTTTAAATATTAATAATATTGACGAGAATGGGCATTGGTTGAGTCAAAAGGATATCGTTTCGATTTCATTTCTTGACTTGTTATTTTGCTTGTAATTTTCATTAATGCCGACATTGAGTTTACTCATGTTTTGCTGCTTGTAAGCCAATTACGTGCAATATCTATGGCAACAGCAGAAGATTTGCTATTCTTATAAAATTCTGCAGAATATTCTTAATGTCTATTATTGCTGGTTGTTGTTTTTTCTTGCGACCTGCTCACCTTTCCTTCTCTGTCGTTTAGCATTAAATGGTACAATATTACTGCGCTCAACATTTCTGCACAGTCAGTGTCTTTTTATACCCAGGTATTTTATTGCATTGACATTTTCTTAGAAAAGAAACTAGATTTCTTGATATGGCTACCTACTTGATAGTCTAATTGACTGTAGAGCTGATTGCTAAAATATTCAATTACCAATATAAAATATGATATTGTAAAAAATAAATGCTCACTTGAGACAATTTCAATATATTATAATGAAAAATTCCGGTGGTCAACCTGATCATTTTACTCTTTTCTAATGGTTATTGCTGTTGTTGTTGTTTTTGCATAATATTTAACTGTCTAAATAATAAATAAACTCTTTTTTACCTGGCCTCTTGCTGTTTGCACTGTCTCTGGTTTGGTTGGAGGTGGTGTTGGTGGTGATGTTGTTGTCTTTCATGTCTTTGGCATCGACCCCATTGATGGATGAGGATGGTGAGTCCGTATTTGTAGTGGTGATTGTAGAGGCGGCTGTTACTTTCAGGTTACAAAGCTCTCTCTTCATTTCATCGTAGTCTCGTTGTTGGTCCAGCCGTGCCTCCAATCTCAAAATGACTTCTTGTTTTTGATTTAGTTGCTCTTCAAGAAGTCGGATTTGCGTCGCACTGTTTTCACGTATCTGATTGAGTGAGCTTTGAAGTCTTTGGATGTCTTCTACCAAACTGGCAATCTGCATAGTTAACCGACACAAATACACATTTCAAACATATGGGTATTGACAAAAAGATACACTAACATGCGAAATACTGATTATAATAATAATTACTATTAAAACTCGTCCAATCAATCAAGCCACAAGCAAGAGAAAAAAGCAGGAGCACAAAAACATACAAACTATGAGTACAGAATACTATTTTTTTCAAAGCAAAAATCTAGACAGTTATTATCTATAAATCAAGCAGGGTAAAAGGAGAAGCGAAGAATTTTATCTAAGAAAAATTGAAATTAGTCGGAATGTCATCGTCATCCCAAAAAGATAACTGGTCATTTTAGCGCACTGCTTGACACATAATATGCAAATTACTTAAAAAGACCAGAACTAAGTTGAAATCGACCAAATGAAGAATTCTAAGGACCACAATAACCCATTATCATCATCAGACATACAAGCCAAATGTTTTTGTAACATGCGATTCATATTTTTCTATTCAAATAAATATTCAATATTAAATAGATAAGGAAAAAAATCCGAAGATTTTTTCCTATCAACGCATATAAAAATGTGACGTGACGCGTTTTTATGTTTGGGTAACTTTTTTTTGTAATTTATTCATCGCATCAATCAGTTTAAGTTATGTAAATGTATGATTCTCTGCCTGTTCTGTCAATTGACAAACGTTGAATACCAATTAAGCAAATATAACTCATCTCATTGATCAACCAGTTAAGTATCAGACTGGGATCGGATCGGTTTTTTTTTCATATTGATAACTCATCTTTTCATTCTTGATTGACCGATATTCATGTGACGATTGCAGTTTATGCAACATCGGAGAATTTGTTAACAAGATAACTTTCATGATGACTACCAATAAATCATCTGAATCTACCATCTCAAATATTTTAACTTCAATGAAAAAAAAATCAATAAAATGACATAAATTTGTCGGGCTTTTTGTACTTTGGAATGAACCGAAAATGGGCACATCGACAATGAAAAAATCAAAATATTTATTGTTTTTGGTGATATTGGAGGACAAAAAATCACCTTTTGAAATTAACCATTCGAAAAATGTTATGGCATTATGATCAGGTAACAGGTGAGTAACAACACCATTTCAATAATAATTGCGTGTTCCACCACACCCGATTCCAAACAATTGGAATTTTATGCAAGATTATCAGGTTTTTGACTAGATCCGACATTTCTCATGACAATGTATAAACTTCGACCTGTCTCTTCTTACATTGTGATTTGGCGCAGTAAAGAGATCGATAGACGGAGATAAAAAAGAAGAAATAAAATGATAGTATGATCTGCAATGATGATAATGACCGACAGCTATTATTATTTCTAAATATCCATGATATCATGAGTATAAATTGTTAAAAAGCAGACAGAAAATAATATTTTGAATAGAATGACGAAAATGTATTACTGTTATTGCTCATTATTGTTATTATTATTACTGGTGGTGTTGTTAAGTGGAAAAATAACGTGAGTTTAAAGTAAAAAATATACATTGCCAAGATCAAGCAAATGCCGAGAGCAACAATAGTATAAAATGTGCGCTTTGCTTTGTACCTAGTATAAAATTTGAACGATGGCAAAGAAAAGTTAAGATTGGGAATTTAGTGGGAGCGACTGATACATAATGTCCTGCATATAAATGTTTAATGGATATTTGACTCTACACAATTTTGAAATATTTACTATGAAACTGAATTGAATAAAATATCATAAAAAAGGAGAAGTAAATGGTACTAGAACGACTGTGTATATTACAATAATGTCAAAGAAAAGAAAATGTTTTAAAGCAGTACATTTTTTTCTGCTGGAGATAAAGAAACGAATGGTATCATCGTGATCATCACCAGTCAAAAAAGTGTAGTTTTGGTGGTGGTGGTGTAAACGAATAATAGATATTACTAAAGGCGGACAACAGATGCATGGAAATGGCCAATTATGTCAGCAGGGGGCCTGTAACCCCCTCACTTATATATATTTTTTCCATGAGGTCACCACACAGGTCAGCTAGAACCACAATCCTTCCACACGTTTTTCTATTCCGGCTGAATTTATGCAGTCAACCATAAGAAGAAAAACGATCACGTTGATGATGATGAGATGAGAATGATGGGATGATATGATGCTCGAAGGCTCAAACAGGCCAGAAAGCAGAACGGTGAAACATAAATGTATTTTCTGCTGACGGATTTAACAAGGAGGCCTTTACAATATTTTTATACTCTAATCCTTTCTATTGCCACATATGAGCATGCATAAAGATGCGTATTTCCTTTCCAAAAGAAGAGGCACTGGTAAATAAGCAAACGACCACATCAGTGGTACTGGTGGTGGTGGTGGAAAAAGATACATGTGTTTTTCAAAAGGAATATGCATAAATACGTTAAAAATTAGTTAAAAGCAACTTTGTATTATAAAATATCCACTTTTTCTTCAGAAAAAAGGCTCGTTCACAATCCACACAATTTTTATACTCGATCCATTTTTATATAAATCCATTACATATGTATCTACATTGTTATGAGTTTTACAAACCACCGCAAGAAAACCCGGACTGAGACGAGATAATACACAAACCATCAGTCTCAGCATGAAATTATTAAACTTCTTTTCCTCTTTTCTATCCGGTCCTCGTCGTCGTTCTTTTCATTGCTTTCTTCATCTCGATTGCCTTCTCTTTGCAGAGACTGGTCTCCTTACAATCAGTATTATCATCATCAACAACAACATCATATCAAATGAGATATTAAATCAATGTCGACTCTGGCTCAGTCATCATAACTCAGTTAAATTCCATGTTTATCTAAGAAGAAAACGATCGTCGTCTTGTAATGTTATATAATGTATGATGAACAAGAAGACGGAGAAGTGGTACTCTCATAAAAATCACGACAACCATGATGATGCTGTGCTGATGGTTGAGCAAGTCAGTTTTTATTTACAATGTACTTGATTACAGTCTGTATTACAAGACAATTATAAACGTATAATAGCTTGCCCACCTCCTTTACTCTCTACCTCTCCCTCTTTCCATTTCTTAGAAGAACCTTTTATAGGGAAATAGCAAACCAAATTTGTTTTCATTTGGTTCGTTAAAGGCTAGACTGGACACACACAGCAAACTAACTCGCAAAAGTTTTCCGAAGATTTTAATGTGAGAATGATGATAAAACGTGGTTGCAAATAAGTGCGAAATTTTCCCCTGCAAAGATTTGGTTACAGTAGCCATTCCATTTTCATCTCATAAATAGATACAAGCTCATTAATGTCTAAAAGAAACTTGATGACGAGGACGATGCAATTGAGCGCCCAAGAAATAATCTCTGTCCAAGTTATGGTTATATTTTTATGGCTTTGTGACCTCGTCGTTGTCTGGAGTAAAAGAAGAACTTGATAGCTATATTGGCTAAACTGATTGTGCGATATTTGTATGAAGATTACCGACCATTTATCTATATGGACAAAAAGTGATAAGACCAATTTTTGACACGCAAGCTGTGAATGCGATGAGATGAGAGACTGCGTTGATTTTGCTTTGCTACAAAAAAGAGGGATGTAAAAATGACGTACAATAGATCATTTTGACGTTGTATACAGATATGATGTGCTGATGAATAACCATAACAATTGAAAAACTCTACTTTGTTTCCTACAATTCTCCATCATAACCATCATAATAACAACAAAAAATTTCGATTGCATATAATAATAAAAAGTAAACTTTGTATATAAATTAATCTATTTTTGTTCCTGTTGTGAGGGTGGTTTTGTCTATTGTACGTACTTGGTTGATGATAATATGCTACTCCATTAAAAATGAGAGCAATAAATCAATAAGTGTAAAAAGTTAAAGAAAACGCTTATGAGAAAATTGCTTCAAGTAATCTAGCATAAATCATAAGATGTGTATAGAACAACGGCAGGGGTAGAAGTGATCAAACTTGTCCTAATCAAAGTTGTTAAAGTGAATAGGTGCGCAGCAGCAATAAACTAAGAAAGGAAAATTGCCTTTTTTTTAAAGGAAAATATGAAATGGTTAATAATAACAGTGTTAATGGTCAAGTAAGCAAGCGGAGCAAAAGGTAATTTCGCTCAGGTCCAGTAACAAAGCATGACATGCGAAAAAAATTAAAATGTACGGACGGACGGACATGGGGAAATTACAAAACGTGAAAAAATTGATGAAGCACGTTTGGGTATGTATATATAACACGATATGGCGATAATAAAATAAAGTTATATATATTATTTTCGAAGAAAAATTGAACAGGATGCTGTAATATTAATTTTGACATGTTGCGCTCACCTCTTTATCTTTGGCTGCTACAACCTCGTAGTCATTCTTGTGTTGGGACTGAGGGGAAATGAGGGAATCTTCACGTTCAGGTGGAGGAGGAGCCATAGCGGCAGCACCCGTGGAAGAAGAGCCTCCGTTTCCACCACCAGTGCCACCGTGATTAGCTAATTGCTCCTTTAGTGACGTCACCTCTTTCTCCGCCAGTGTTGCTCTCTGTGGGTGGCACAAAAACAAAGTCATTGGCATTTTTAAATTTGAATCTTCAATGATAATAAATTCATTTTTTTATCTGTACAAATTCCAAAACAATGCATAAGCCTATTATCAATACAAGAATGCTGACCATGCGAAACCCCACTTTGTTCATCATTTCAATCTGTACCTATTGTATATCTATTTCCCATATTTTTGCGTAATTTGAGAACTAGCACATAAGATAGCATTACTTTTCAATTATGTCTGTCTGGACAAATTTAATTACCAGGCCAGAAGAGCATGCTAATTTTTAAACCATGATCATTCTACTGATGACATGTTACAAAAGATATGATTTATTTCATACGTTACTTTGTATTCACAATCGAAGAGATGACCTCAACCAAAAAAAACTTTTCTTACGTCGGTGCTGATGATTATTCTAATTATGCTTGGGAATAATATCATTGCATTGATAAATAATACACGATAAGTTATGGGAATGTGTAATGGCGATGGATTTTTTGGACACTCAAATTAATTTCCTTTGCGTCAACTTGGTAATACCTAAACAAATGCTCGTTGTATTACAAGCACCATTTTTATATTAAAATGAACACGCAGTAGGAAAGTGTACAGAATAGACGACCATGTCCTTCCATTTAAAAAATCTATAACAACTTGTGTGTCTTCTTTACTTTTCTTATTTTATTGATAAGAGGAATCTTGCTCTACGGTGGTGGTGGCTCAGTGTGCCTCATATTTCATTACAATATGCTTTATGTCCCTTTTACAAGGTAACCAGAAAATAAAGACTTTATATGGTGCTTCAATTCCCATCCTCATCAATTTACTTGATTTGATGATGTACAGCTAAGAACATGCATACAAGCATGTTGCTGCGGTGACATGGATATACTTTTTTGCGATTGTTTGAACGTAAATTATTGTGAAAACAAATTTTTACAAAACAATCAACAACCAGGGAAGATTTATTTAAATGCAAGTACGTTTATGCTGTTTTTGCTTTTGGTAATGTCATGCCTTGCTATCACGTCAAAAATATTTTTTTACAGATTGCGAGAGAGAAAAGGAGATGCGCTCATGAATCTTGACATGGCACAAGACAAACATGAATCACTTAACACCTTTTCTCGCATTAAAAATGCTTCTTGATTACTGTATCCTTTGTATGCTAATAATACTGGCAATAATTTTTTGGGATGTACCAGCAGCACTAAATACAACATAAGGAAAAAATAAGTTATCAAAATAACATGTATGCAAAATTTTACACGCTTCAACAATTGGCTATTTAAAAAGAAGTCAAGTTGTAATATTCATGGTAGTATCCCATTGGTTTAATGGGCAATAATATTTGCAAAATTTATTGTGTTTGTATTTGCATGATGTCTTTTTTAACTGTGGCATTTTTTGTCCTAACCAGTTGACAACCATTATTACTAATGTTGTCCCAATGCTTAAAATATTCTTGTAGTTTGGTACTTAAAGCTTTTGATGCAAAAAATAACTTTCAAATAAAACAATGGCAGATTCTACCTTAAACAATGAATACAGTAATAAATATTTGAATCAGTAAATTACTCGAACAAGAAATTAGAAAGAGATTATTGACATGTTAATTTGTTATTTAGCATTTTGGAAATGGAAATATGTAAAGAAAAATAGTTTCTTAAAAAGAAGAAAATTATTTTTATTGTGATGTACCGTAAAGTAATTTAATATACTGTTAGGCTGAGTAAAAATTTTGCACAAAAAGCAATTAAGCTTTTAAGAAAGAAGCAAAATAAGGATGATGATTTTTTGATGAGTCAGCACTCAGTTTGCACCACCATCGAGTTATCATTGCCATCACCATGCCGACAGCAGCAGAATCGACAGCAGCTTATTATGCTCCACCGCTTTAAAGCAATTGACTTGAATGATTTTTTTCTCTCGCTAAAATGAAAATTACTATCCCACACACATGCTCGCACTTGCTCATTACTATTATTACCATTATATTCATCTTCTTACTCTGTTTTTGCAAAGAAGTCTCATAAATGTAATTACTTTTAAACATTGTAAAGAATTATAAACGTGAATATATTATGCAGGAAAAAAATTTACGTGATCTGATCATCGTCACAGCAACCAAAAAAAATTGATAATCTAAAGAGGAAGATTTACTTCATTTTTTTGAAACTACAGTTTTAGACAGGGTGTTATTTACCATGCAAATATTATTAGTAGAGAGTGCCATAAAACAACACCGTCGTTCGTTTGCTAAACACCAAATTATTATTTATGCCGGTTGGGCGGATGATGGACGGTGTGTGCATTCATTTTCACTGGCCTGACAATCTTCCTTCTTGTGCAACAAATAATGCTTGATTGCCAATTTACTTGACTTGATGGACGATAATGTAATCATCTAATTGAATTTCGGTTTGCTAACACAGTGTACATCATATAAAAATTAATATTCTTGGTTAAGTTTGAAAAAGAATTGGACACTTGTTAGAATTTCATGTATTTTTAGAGTTTTCTATACACCTTTTGAGCAGAAAACTACAAAAGTGCTAAATAATCCGCACGCTCAACTTTTATCTAAAAATTTTATCTTTCATTGCCGTGTTTCTTACTCAATATTCAAGTAAGAGGATCTCACTTGAAATTCTTGCTGTGAGACTTCCAGAGACGGATGGTGTCATGATGCCAGTAAAATAATTCAATTGAATAATGCTTAAATATATACCCAACCACGAATAAGTATAGCCAAAAGGAAGACAATTAATGTATCCATTTGAAGAAAATAATCTTCTCCATACGATCTATGATTTTTTCTCGCAAGACTATTATAATGTGAGTTGTGAGCGCGTGGAATAATGTAAATTACATGGATCATTCATGGATATTATGATTATTACTGCAGTGTACACGTAGGCATGTACATATGTTACGTTCAGTCATTTTTTTTTTCAGTCAGTATGCAGACTTGTGTGCATTGCCATGATGATGATGGAACACGGCACACCTCTCTCATTTTTCAGTAATCACGGAAAAAAACAACAGACTTCTATCTATCTATCTCGCTGGTATCGCTATCCACTCCTCTATAATATGTGAATGCTGTAGACGGAGAAGAAGAAGAACTTGTCAAGCATTCTTGGCAATAATTCAAGCTTCATCGCTTCAGTTCTCTTCTTGATATGGAAGTAAGAGTGATTTGCGTGGTCCCGTCGTCATCAACATCATTCTATACCATTTTTATTCATTTTACAGATTTTTTTCAGAGATTAACAATTTTACGATATGTACAATATTTTAAAGCACAAGTGTCGCTACAATCCCTACATCACCTGAGTCTCTTCATCATTCATTCAAAAAAATAAAAGGGCTTTACTTTGAATAATTTTCAAATAATGTAAATATTAGCAAAAATAACTTTTGTTGTAATTACACGGATATACTGTGACTCCTAATAAGTAAAGGCAACAGACAGGATTAGATGTCACTGATTGCGAATGTAACATAAAATAATTGTGATGAATTGGTATAGCCTTGATGATGTTTGTTGGTGATGGCGCTGGCGCTGATGATGAGGTACAGACTTAACAAAATTTTAGCAAAACCAGCTATACAACACAGGAGAGCAAAACGCAAAAGAGAAAACGTCAGTCAATCATCATCAAAAAAAAATGTTACGTAAAAGCACTGCATGATGAACTAAGAATGTAAAAGAAAACCAATAATTACTTATTGGTGAACTTCATTGAATCTCCATCAAAATATGTACATTGTACATCGTCCCTTTTTATTTTTGTGAGAATTAAAAGAGTCAATAGAATTTTTCAAAGGAATAAATAAAGGAGCTAATGTATTAATAGAGTGCTTTTTTGCATGTGTAGCCAAGCTTGATTTGGTTTGCATAATAAAAATCGCCATCATCATCATCATCATCTTCGTGCTTGACGAGTCATATCATCGCTTGGTAATGGGGACTCAAAGTGAGATGGATGGAAACTGGCGATAATAAAATGAAGGTGATGAAAAATGTTCGTCATGATGGCACACTGTAAGCAAGTGTGAGGATGTGGACATTTGGTTACTTTTCAACAGGTTGGTTTATCTCTTGAGGTGTCGTAATCCGTAAGGCTTTTTCAAAGCCCTTACAAAATGATGATGATTATCATCATCATTGAAGACAACTCTAGCAAAAGTTGCAAGTTAATTCATTGTTACGCTTAAATGCATATTATTGAAACATTTTACTCTTAATGTGTTCTAATAACACTTTCATATCTATTATAATTGTTTCCGATACAAAGACAACCTTGTTTTGCAAGTACACATGAAACTTTATACTACAATTTTTCATCATTTTCTTTTTACTGTTTTCTTCCAGACAAAACACTAAAAAAGATCAATAAAATAAACTTCTTGTGAGTCACATTTTCAAACCAAAAAAACAGGTCGACTTTGATTCGATCACCTTACAAAAAAGTAAAAGACAGGGACTCGATTCGAAGCCAGTCATTCACGTTTTACTGAAGTTTCGGTGAATTTTGTTTTATGTAAAAGCGTCGTACCGCACCACCACCACAGTCGAACAATCTTTATGACTGAAATAATAAAAATTTATGGGTTTTCGATAGGTAATATTATGAGCAATCCATCCGTTTTGGTAAGAGTATGCCAAGATGAGTAAAGTATCCCCTTGGGTGAACAGATAATAGCAATAATAATACTAATCGTAATAATAATAATCGTCGTATGCAGGAGTAAGCAATGCAACCAGCCCGACATCCCTTCAATTCCGTATGTTCAACCATCCATCTACCCATCATCATCATCGAAACATCCATAAGTTTCATTTTTATTACGTAATATCTGTGCCCATCCATCCATAATGTATCTATCTATCTATCCATCCATCCTTTTTCTTTAAAAAGCTAAGCCACTACACCACATATCAAAAAGAACCTAAACCACAAAAAAATATCACGAAAATAGGCACATCTTCTCCCTTTTCTGTGTTTTGTAAGCAGTTAACCTTTTCAAGAAAAGGAAACGAAGAAGGAAAATGTGTGAGGTTTTCTATTCAGTGTAAATGGCGTGCATCGTAGTAAACAAGCAATATTGTTGTAAAAAAAGACAGAGGTGGAAAAAGCAGAGGGAGAGGCGCACCACCACAGAGTCAGCTTTTTATGGCCTCTAAAAAAGGTTGGGGGAAAATATAGCAAAATCCGCCATTAATAACTTTTCCATATAACAATCGTTTTTTTTCTGTAGATTTGTACCTGACTAGCAATGATCATGGTAGAAGAGATGATGATAATGATGAAGAAGATGATGGTTTAGTTGTGGTATTGATGTTACCATCAAATCATCAACCTTCACCTTTCAAAAAAAATGAATACGTGGAATAGATATGTCAGGATGTTGGCGAGGTGAAGAAGAAAATAATGATGACGAGATGCGTGCGTGATTAAGCGGTAAACTCCTCCTAAACTGCCAATATCGATTCCTCTCTTGGGCACTCAAATCACATCATCGCCCAACCTGATTTTCGAAACCATTATACGTATTTCATTTTTTATTACAAAATATTGGCAGATTTTGTTTTACCTTTTTGTTCAAGCAGTATATGTAATATACATTTGAATGAATGAGGCATACTGGCGACTTTTTATATTAGTGTGAAAAAAATACCACAAACAAGTTGGGCTTTCTGAGCACCACCACCATTAGCTACCCGACCAATGAACCAAATGTGAAGACGAATCAATACATTATTGCTGGGGTATAAAAATCGGTTTGCTTGATGATTTGATGATAGTGGTGGTTTCAACGTGATTATTGCGATCAGTGATCCTCTGATCTGATGATTACATGATTTGATCATTAATAAAATACATGCTCCATTTGGCTTTCCTCAGATAAGTAATCTCTCTTGCTGTGCGGTTGTGGGGGTAGTAGCAGCCAGCAACCTTTATGATAAGTCAGATGGCGGTGATACCATAATTTTTTTTTGCGGCTGTCAAAAGCTGATCACTAATACCTCAAAATATATGTATTATTCGTTTTTTATGATACACACCTTATAAAATTGCTTGACTCGACTACCGGTCTGCGTGCTGTGTGCTTGCCGGTGTGATGATAAATAGTTTATTTATTGAGGGGTCATCATCATGATCATCAGAGATTTCCGATTACGTCAAACAGCTTCTCGCTCTCACACCGCAAACACATACAAAAATACATTCAATCAATTTTTTTCCCTTTGGACTTGAACGAAACCTCGAAAGCAAAGCTTTTAGATGATCATATTGGTTGACGATGATGATGAAAAGCTTTATTGTTATTGCTCAATCTTCTTACTAAAATACTACGCAAATATGCACAGGTATAACATCATCAATCCATCCTTTCCATTCTTTCTTTTTCAGAAAAAAAAATGAACGGAAAGGTTAAGCTTTTAGCAGAACTATCAGCATCAAAAGCGGATTTAGATTTTTCTACTCGATACAAAGCTGCGGTGGTGGTATTTATACCTTTATGCATTTTTTCTCATATTTTAATATCGTCTATCATCTTCATTCATAATACTTTTGTACGCTGTCTTTGTATTAATATTAGTATTTATTGGTGGATATTTTGCTGAATGTATTTATAGAAAGCCAAAAAGTTATTCCTTTGATCACACCGTTCAAATCAGTCATTTTACTACCAACCCAACAAAATTGATATCTGATGATGCTGGGCATAATCCAGTTTCGATTTCATATGGGCTGCCGCTTTCAGTGATAAGCAGAATATTTTACTGATATTCCTAACAATGTTTTGTGTTAAACATTACATCAAATTTTATTGCTTTTTTGCTATACAGTGTGTATACTAATTATAAAAACGAGGAAAGATTTTGAGTTTTCTTAGGTTTT
>JAQFXM010003852.1:0-18790 GCA_034693345.1 Entomobrya multifasciata
GACCTCTGCCACTCACGCCTTGAGGAGGTGGAACCCAAAAGTTCGTATTTACCCTTTTTAATTAACCATCTATTGATCTCCAATCAAATTTTGAATTTTTGAGCAGGTCCGAAAATTGGTGGGTACGGGCCCGAAAATGTTGCTCATTGTAACACCTTTCTCTAAGAATCATAGTGTTATTTCTTTTGGCATAAAAGTTGTAGTTCGCTACCGAAACTTGTACTGGTTGAACATGTACGACTACAGCTTATCTCACTCTAGATCATTATTATTTTTAGATAAAATTTATTTCAAATTATATTCGAGTGCAATCTCCAATTTTAAAATATATTTTTTAATTTGATGTACATGGAACTGTTTTTTTGCAAACGTTTATGCTTATGCAACCTAAGAAGTTTTTGTCAAGATAGAAATATGTGGGCCTTTCGAGGGTATGCTTTTCGTGTTTATGAAAGGAACACATCAACATCAAACAAATGCAAACAAAAAGGAGTAGCAGCATATGAAGATAGAGGATGAGAATAGCAAACATTGTCAAAATTGTCGAAGCGTGAATTCACAAACAGTTTAGTTCTAAGTTCCAATTCCAAACAAGAAATTTGCGGTAAACAGAGCCATATTATGGTGGTTAAGGAGTAATAACGCTTTGTTTCAATCATACATAAATGCTGCAAACAGGATTTTTTGGTTTGAGGTCATCTTACGTTATTTAAAAAGGAAAAAATTCAAAGATGAAAAGGATTGGTCGTGCTTCTATTGAGATCAAGGTAAAAACGAGAGAAATGTTTTTCCATTTGAATAGAAAATAACGTAAGTTGCGTTCTGTCACTTTGCAGCCATCCTTTGGAGAATTAACAATCTTATAACTGGCAATTGTACAAATCCCTGCACTTTAAAATTAGACGTGTTATGTGTGCATTTCAAGATATAAATCCGACTTGCTTTGCTCATTTCCCTTCTCCTTTTTAAATAATAAACACTTTCATGGCAGTGCAAATCGTTTAAAAGGAGTTAAAGGTTTAGATTTAGATCGAATATAGATTTCCATGTATGACATGTGAGTTAAGATCCCTAGAGCATGCATCGTTGATTGATAATTAGTATTTTAAGTTTCGAAGTGCAAAGCTTTTTATGTTTCATTTTATCATAATGCCATTTTAAACATCAAAAAACAATCATAAATTACACCGCGTTTTCTCGACTACTTTATTTTTGTAGCATAATATGTATTACGCTTGCCCATAGTATTCTTCTTAAGGAGCTATTCCAAAGAAAATGACAGTGTAAATTTAATATTCGATAATGGAATTCTGAGTACCCGCTCCAATTCATACATGATATGCATATGTATGCATTTATGTTGTGCATTTCACTATTCGACGAGAGAAATTCACACTATCACGAACTATACAAATAGAGTTTTTACACTTAAATCTCCATTTCAATATATCTCTGCCTTGTCTGACATCAACGGACTAATCATTTTAAAGCAGTTTCGCAAGGTTGGGTACTGGCTATGCATACACTAAAGAAACTGCTTTCCAGCTATATGCACCACCAGTTATCTCCAGAGGATAAGTGGTTACACAGTATGAAGTTGAGTACAATGAAACTTCTCAATACACATTTTGCCTACAACAAATTTGCATATTTAACATGTTAGATATTGTATACGGGTATTACAATTGTTTAAAACTGAATCGAATTCGTTTATTCCATTCTACAGTGTCCATTATCCCAGTCATAGAAAGTTAATCGCAATAAATTGCTAAAGCGGGGTACAATTCACGTGCAAAAAATCCAATGAATCTTTACAAGTATCTTTAAAAATAGCAACAATACAACATGGTACTCTAACCAAAATGTGAGCATATTATAGCAAGTACATAGTACATACAAGCGTTTAGAAACCCAACTAAAAACATCTTGAACACTTCTCGTCAATGGCCTACTCGGAACACTTGAGTTTTCCAGCTTATTTTTTTCTTTTGCTAAGCAGAGAAAAAAATTAATATATTGTTGTCCAGTAACAAACAGTATTAAAGCAAGCACGTCCACTCCATAAAAAACTTACAACCTTTTAGTACACACTTAATGCGTACAAAGAGTTTCAATTTTTTCGTAGCATGTAGTACTTTTGATTGTGTACAACATTGAATAGAGTTGCCCTGCCTTACACTTTAGCTTTCGTCGTCCCTCTCGACCTGTTTTCTATAAACATAAACACTCCATCCATACATGAGCGTGCTAGGCTTTCTTACTAAATTTTTTTAGTACAATTCCAATGTAAACAACGTAGCATTCAAAAAGAAATTCAGTTTACTTTGTTGTGTAGCAAACAAAAAAATTATTTCACCGAGGGTGCTGTTGATGGTAGGGTGTTATGTTGTGCATACAGTATAAATACTTCATTGCATTACATATCATACATGTACACATACACAACCAGAGAAACACCAGTGTTTTTTTTTTTACGTATTCCGATGGCATGCTTTACAAATTCATGTTACACGAACTTTCACTGGTAATTCTACTATACCAAGGCCAAAAATGATATGAACGAGGCATTATATTTCATATAAAAGACTATTTTGTACCGTTACGATGATGGTAACAACCCACCGGAGAAAAGTAAGTACTACTGTTTTTTTGACAATTTCATCCGTCTGTGACTTGGGTACAAGTGAGCACATTTTCTTGTGCAAAAACCACCCATTACATATTTCCACAATTGGTAAAAAAATTCTGTTATGATTTTTATTGTGAATACTGAATACTATACTCAACTTCTAAAATAAAATGCAAGGGAAGACCACATAAATGAAATGTTCATTATATTTTGGTTATACTTTATGCACAAACCTATGTACATGTACATATGCACAACTCATGTTTGTAAGAAATGGATGTAACGCTACCTCATAAACTTAAGCTTACTTAAGTAAAATGTCATGTTGTTGAAGGGCAGAAGCAGCGGCAAAAGCTGGTAGAATAAATATACAAAAAATAGTGAGAGAGCTTTACGGTAAACATTTCTCTATTATCTTTCTTCAAGACATTCTCTCTTATTCGACTTTCTCCTTTGTCTTGTATATACTGCTGCACACATTTATTTATGAATGCCCATATGAAGAACATCAATACACACACAAGTACACACTTTCATACACGTCTTTCACTCTCTCTCTTTCTGATTGATGGTGGATGTGGAGGGAAGATAGAGAATATCTAGCGTAAACACGATATGCACAGAAAGAAGATTTGTTCATTCTCGAGTAAGTAAATATCAGTAAGTGGAAAGGGCACTCAGCTGAAAGTAAATAACAACCAGAAAGAGAGTCTCAGACGGACTTCCATATACTAAACCAAGCTACTACTCTCTCCTTTCTCTTTTTTTCTCTTCTTTTATTTCCCTCCATCATCATATCATCATCATCTCCGCCGGTTTTTGAGCCTATCTGTTTTTCTCTTCCTACGTATTTGGTTAGGTTAGACACATGAGGTTAATCTTTGAGAAGCGGAAAGAAAACACAAGAAAGAAAGAGGGAAAACGTTTGGAGTCATAGATGCAAGTAAAAAAAGGAAACAAAAAAAGAGAGAAAAGGACAAGTGAATCCATTTCTGGGAACATTCATACCAACTCAACCTAGTTATCTATACCTTATTATTTTGTGTGGACCTGATCGAGAAATAAGTGAAAGATGGAGAAAAGTACGTAAAATGGAAAAAACTTTATCTCATCACCTCATCCGCTGATCCTATTTGCTTCACTGTACATATCATTCTTGTTTGTTGAATATATACAAGAAATAAGCAAAACACGTTTAAAACCAAATGTATTTACTATTTACTGTACTGTACTACATTGGTCGCTGAATGTAACAAATATTGAAGTTTCTTGTAGTAAAATATTCAGCAAATACATTATTATTTTCTTTCTTATAAAATATACATGTAAATCCTTTGTGCATAGAGTATGTATGTTTATACTGCTTTTTCAGAAAACGTATATTTTTATTTAATAAAATGACACTTTAGTGTATTTTTTATGAGCTAACGCACACATAAAAGGTAGGATAATGTCATGCATTACATCGTGTGCTAGCATACAACACTTTCCTCACAGCAGGACTACTAGTGGGAAAGAAAGGAAACGCAACATGGAATCATGAAACTCGTTTTCTTTACTTTTCTATTTTTCTCTTCTTTTTTTCTTTCAGACTAACAACAAAGTGTCCAAGACGTATGTATGTATATGTATATATGGTTGAATTGATCTGACAAAATTCGTGTCGTTTGCACAGTATGGACGATTCTAAGAAACTCTTAATGCCTTTTGATTTGTTAACTTCTGCCATCACCTAAACGCATTGAGCTCAAGTTGTATTCACCGGAAGGCAACGGCAAGCAATAAGTTGTTGCCACTACGAAATTGTAACGAAAGTTTGCTCAAGTACATATTGTCCGTCAATAGTCAGTATATAAACAGTGTATTATTACATGAATGGCTTTAGAGACTTTGGATCTACTCTTTTGATTCCTGTTGATGATCATCATGATGCATGGTAGACCAACTTTGTTAACAAAATGGGTAGTATTTTTAGTACCAAGTTGGCTTCACGTTCCATAAAATAGTACCACAGCAAGTGAAAGTTGATGGAAAGGAGTAGACTTGTTCAGTTTGCACGGGTCATGAACATTTAACATTCAAGCTTACATGTTTTTGTGGACTACATGAAAATACTATTTTGATTTTTTTCGGGATTCTTTAAAAAACAACGTTAAGATCCTCAGACAAGTAGAAAAAATCCAGCATGAGGTTTGCATTGAATGCTTGGAGATATTAAATGAGAGAGAAAAGCGTGCAAGGCATTTGTAATGTGGTCGTGGTCAACTCTTTAACCAAAACTCGGGTTAACCCTTTTTTGTGTAGATGTAGTGAAAACTGTTGAAATTCTTGTGAAGCACACAAACCTCATTCATGCAAATAAGAGTAACGTAATAATAACAACAGGACATGGTTATTATGCATTGCTTTTAGAACGCGTGGAGGTACATACAGATTAAACAATTTTCCGGTTTTACAAGGAAAAACAGTGGATTGCAGATTTTATATATAAACTGTTCTTTTGTTATTTTATGAGTAGTTTCATAATTTCTTCAGCATATACAAGTACGGTAGTACTAAATTAGGTTCACAAATATTGCAAAATTCGAAATTGTAAGTTCGAAAAATTTCATAATCTTTTGGCTTCAATGTTTGGCTCCAATTAGTCTATATGCTTTTTGAGGAACACACAAAACATAGTCTCTGATCATTTCGCCTCTTAGCATGAGGTCTATTTAGTTATTATATGAAAATAAAAAATGCTTATTCGATAACAGCAAGCAAAACTTTGATCTCATGGTTTTTCATTTGCATGATCATTTTTATTTTTATTTTGTATTTCATTTTTATAGGCTTGAAATGCTAATTGAATTTTTCATCGGTGTATTCGGTTTAGCAATAATCAGCATCAAAACAACATTCCATTTTTCTACTTTTTGGTATAACAACTTTTAGTGCAGCCCACTTTAATAGTCAATCCATTTCTGTGTAATCATCAGAAGTATTTTTTTGCTCGAATGTCTGAAGTCCTTGTTTACAAAACTAAGTGTCTATGTACTATAAAGCAATTTGTATAATATTATGGATGTGTTATTGTGACTTATTTTTTTAAATGTCATATTTTACATTTTATTTACAAATTAAAATCGGAAATCAGATTTGGAGTGTACGCCTCATGTTACCCCTACCTAGCGAGTTTCAGTCTCAATCCTTCAATGATTTTGCTTTCTCTTAGGTGGAATGGAGCAGGAATGAAACCAAATAACATAAACTGGAGCCGAAAGCAAATATACGTGCATCATGTATACCTTATGGGCATAGTATATCCAAACTCATAATACCTCCATATCTTAATCGTCCAGATTGTCAGCTATATGACTTTTTATCACAGCCGACTGCCAAGTGGTCAACAGTTCCTAGAGGCAATTTCCACACAATGCATTCAGGGATATTATGGAACTTAAGTTGCTATCAATGTTTTGTTTTTATTCATTAAGAAGTCAATGTTCTCTCTGGAGAAAGAACTTGTGGAGAACCCTTCAGCGCTTTTTCCCAAATATACACAAAATACTTCACAACATAAAATATACCGAGGAAGAGTTCTCAAACCCAATATAGTATCTCTGCTCTGCTATCGTTATTTCTTGCAATAAAAGTGTTCTTTCAGAACTCTTTTTAAGTAGCAGTTGCCAATTCACAAAAGCTTGTTTTACCTAACCCTCTACGTCATCCACTAATACAATAGCACAAGAATCCACTTTCTCCCGGGGAAGATTATCTGTCTTGGAAGTAATCAAGTTCATGGTTCGTGTGAAATTGAGGAAAATAGTGAATAAACGTGTTGTAGCTGTTATCTATCTTGCTCTATCATCCTCTGGGTAGTTTGTTTAGAAAAACGTGGTCGTACTGTCTCACAACTCAACAAAAACGATTTTCAGCGGAGAGTCCCCAAGCAAGACGTTTGGACATTCCAGAGACCTTTAGTTTCATGATTGACGTTGTTTATCTTACAGAACAGAAAGTTATGAAAGCGGATACCTCACCATCACGATCTACAAGCCAATTTTTATGAGTATACCATTGTGAATGCTCGCACAAATATGAAGTTATATAAGGTTAAAAACAACTAATAGCACTAATAACATACCAGTATTGCTGATAAAGGTCCATTATTTGCTCGACATTGACAACTTTGCGGGTTGATGGCCAATGAGTCCTCATCTTGGTTGCATGACTTCTCCTTGGAACTGGGATCTCTGCCATGTCATGTCACACCTACGAATGTTATGAACGTGCTGCTGATGCATTCAATATTGTATGAATTGGATGATGTGAAAATGCGGTTTAAAAGATCCAATAAGCCTTTTAGATCTTTCATAGATCCATGATTAGTGCGAGGCAACTTAAAATTGTGTCCTTTTATGTAAATCGAATAACTATACAATGAAAGGAAGCTAAAGCTATGATCGCATTAACTTTAGTTGAAAGTCGATTACTCGGTGGTAAGTATTAAGAAAATTTCCAATTTACTACATTGTAATCCCATTTTTTAGGCATTTACAATTCAATAAAAATAGAGTTTATGTATGCACAGATAAATACGTATACGTAATGTTGTATATATAAGTACATTTATACATATGTATGTAGATACAATAGGTGTTTCACATTATATCTTCTGGAAAGTTTTTTAACTACTAAAACGTCAGACACATTCTCAATGTACCTACTTTATTATCAATAAACATGAAAGTGTAGATTTTATATTGACGCAAAAAAACCCACTTGTTTTTAGCCTCGGACATGTTTAAAATTCTTGAGAAAATAAAGCAGCACACTTTAAATTCTTGTGATGTTCCAAACCAACCGTGCACGTGGCAGGAATACATTGGCGTCATCAAGATTGGATTGATTCCTTTACTCAAATCTTTACCAAAAGACGAGTGCTGATGCTGTTATTTTTCGTTGTTGCAGCAGTACATGGCGTCGGTCACTATTCACATTCACCTCACTTTTTCAATCTTATCTCCCTCCCTTCCTTACGACATGACGCATGTACTCGGTCGGTCGGTGAGAGAGAGAAACAGCAGTTTGTTATTAGTATTATACACAAATATTTTTATATTGTAAAAAATGATCGAGCAAAGTACAGGAGTTCAAGACAAGAAAGAAAATTTTATTATCCGGATGTCCATGAAACACCTTCACCTACATCACCCTCGATATCAACGTCAGTCTCAGGATCTGTCGTGAGCTGAGTCTCAAAAGTTTTACGGTTACTTGTTGTCCACGGACTTCCTCTGATTACGGCCGTGGACGTGGTTATTGTATTTTGACTAGGAGAAGACATTGCATGTTGATAGTTGGGTAACTGCAACTGATCCGTTGTGTATTGTTTACTTGAAGTTCTGCCACAAACGGAGTTCACACCACCAATGGTGTCTGTACCGACATGTTTCTTTTTGTTACGGATGTAGTACTCATCCCCGCCATACTGATGGTCGTAAAATTCACGCCTCATCAGGTCGTCCAAGGTGGAACAGCGGAAGCACAATATTTCACGGAATGGTCGACGAAAGTCTCTGTTGAGAGTAGCATATATGACAGGATTCAAGGCTGAATTGGCATACCCCAGCCACAAGAACAGAGAGTTGATCCACCCAGGAATTTCTGCTGTATATGCAAAAAAAATACATAATTGCATAAGATAACATTAGTCATTTTTTATTTTATAGCGTGTTTCGTTTGAAGTTTATCATTTTATATTTGCATATGCCACCATTCACGTCTGGCATGGCACAGTGTGCTTTCAATTTCATGTTTAAAATGTTAAATTTATTTAACAACGCTCTTGAGGCAGACAAACTGAACTTTTTATTCAGACCGTTGCTATAATATATTTTTATAACTTTCATATATTCGTAGACTTTGACTGATATCATCACTTACCTTGAACAAATGGACGAACTAGAGCAAGCACGAAGAAAGGCAGCCAACAGATGATAAATGCGCTCATGATTATCCCCAATGTGGTGGATGCCTTGTGATCCTTGAGACGTACGGCTGGTCGAAATTTCTCTGAGATAACGGATAAAAAGAAAACGTATTTTATTGTCTCAGTGAAAAATTAGATTCATCTTTCATAAAATCTTGTATGTAAGCCGTGTATTGTTAAGAACACGAGTAAAATAAGTTTATCTTGATAATGGATAATAATATGCTTTGATCAAAAGCATGCACGTGCAGGAAAAATGGTATGATGAACAAGTATTTCAGCACTTTTGCATGATTTCATTTATTGACTTCATCTACTACAAAGCATATCCAACGATTGATTTTTTTCTCGTGAAATATGAATGAAAGTATTCGCTTTATGAAACTTTGTTTTTCTCAAAAGAAAAAAAGGGTTTAGAGTTTTTTCTTATGAAAATATCTACATTGTCAAATAACACAAATAGTAGGTTGATAAATAAAACTGCACTCGTTTATTCGGGAACTCACATTACCCCATTTTTATTCGTATCTATTTTGTGGACTCTATAAGTTAGGTAAACTGCAATAGTTAAAATCTAAATTGAATCTTTATGTGTACCTCGTTCGTTTGAAAAAAATTCATGCACGTAGTTTACTTTTCCGGCACCATAATAAAATCTTTGCGATTTACTAGTCGATTCTCGTTACATGCATGACTTGTTAAGTAACACACATAGTCATATTGAAATATGTATTGATTTAGTGAAAAGAAAGTTTTGTTTTTTGACTGTTAAAGATTATGATATACCGTTTCAAGTTTGCATACTAGAATTACTTAGTATGCCTAACTTGAAGCAGCTTCATCCTTTTGTCGAAGCAGATGTTATCTATTGCGTGGTGCTAATGGCACAACACACTCTCGGTTATTAGCCTGCTGTGAGCCGGGTTGGCGTTACAATGACCATTAAAATACTTAAATGCTTAATGAGAAATGGTTTAGTGTACCGGGAATAAGTAGCAGGGATAACTTTTCAAGTTCATTGATAGCCCATTTTAGCTAACACTAAAGGATCTCCTCTGTACCTACAGGTATGTACTATATCCGTATATCATTTAGTGCAATATGTGTTTATCTACATGCATTACATTGAAAATTGCCTGTTTTATGTTTACTCACCCATTATTTACCCAATTTAATTCAAGCTGTTACCTCTTTTTCATTTTCACTGTTATCCCCCTTTTCTTTACATCATAGATTTCTCGGATCTTACTCTATCCCTGCCCCGTTTCAAGTTTTAGCTGCTGTGAAGAAGCCATTTAGTGAGTGTGGTGCCCTTTTTCTTACTTACTGTCAACCCGAAGAGGTACACATTCATATCAACACCGCACTACTTTTACTTATTACAGACAGGATGCTTTGAGAAGCACACTAATAACAAGACAGTTTATTATTGTCTCGTTGTTTGGTTGCCACATGGGACACCGACAGACATATACAACCATAAACCTGTTTATAGTTTTTTCTTCTAAAAACTAATCAGAGATAAACATGTACACAAAAGGTCTTTTGTGTGTGTAACAAACAAATTAATCATCTTATTCTTCGTATATAAAACAAACAGTAAGTGTGTAAGGTGGCATAATATTAACTACCAAAGTTTTGCCTCCCACCACCACCACCACTACCTTGTAGTTACTAGCTGTCTCGCTTTAGATTATTCTGAAAATCTTTGTTGTCATCATACACACTTAACTGAGGGATTGCTATTGCACGTTCGGCTTCAGATACCTTTGTGTGTTTTTATCAGAAGATAAATTAAATGGGTTTAATGAAAGCGCCTTCTTCCTTTAGGTTATTAGAATATTTTTTACTTTCATTAAAATAATGAGCTATTCATTTTATCTATCATTATCTGTAGAAAGAAATGAACATCTTAACATAAATCTTGTAAGAAATTTAATGTTTAAAGTTCAAAACTTACAACCCTCAAATTGAAGAGCAATTGCATGTTGATTTCATAGACAGTTATTGGAGAACACAAACTTGCGCACCCCAATTGCTTTCACCTTCAACTTTTACTTGAAGAAAAGTTGTAGGAAACGCAAAACAATACGTATATATACTTTTTCAAATACTTGAACAGATAACTTTCTCATCCTTTTCATTTTTGACTGTAAACAACTTTAATGTGTGTCAATGTATGTAGTGAAAAATATATAGAATGCGAAAGAAATCGAAACACAAAGCACAACTTTGTGCGTATCTACTTTTACACGAGATAAATATATACAAAAACTTCATAATAATGTCGTCGCGTACGCTTGTACACATATCTATGTGCGTCATACATAACCTAGAGAAAGAACAAACAAAGCAAACATGCTGTCCTTTAAACTTTTTCTCTTTTTAAACTTTGTGACTGAAATATGATCTTTTTATTTCAGATTTCTTCCAAGACTTGTACAACCATGTACGGATAAAAGTTTTTTCAAGCAGTAAGTACAAATGTTCCTAAAGATAGGACAAAAGGATCTTTGGTTTCCTAAAATTGAAAGTTCTTTAAAGTATTTATATCCTTAATTTTAGTGAAAATCTACCACTAAAAATTTAGCATTTTTTAAGAAATTAAGCTATACTCAAGAGTTCTTTCTGTAAGTGGATGCACTAGTTTGTACAAAATGATATTTCAGTGCAAAAACTGCGACTGAAATTAAAGAATGGCAAATTAAAGATTTTATACCACTTGTGTGTTGTGTGCATTTTAAAAGGTAAAATAATGACAAATTTTTCAGATGTTCAAAAAAGCATACACAAAATATGATGTGTTCCTTTCACATTTAAAAAAACTCAGTAATTTCTGTCCTTCAAAAAAAACTTAAGCCCTCTCAACGACGGCTGACGGCTACGTTTTATATCTTTATATTATGCATAGTGCGCCAGGAGCCTATATATTTTATAAACATTTCATAGTTCAGGGTTGAGATGTAGTTTTCTAATGACAAGAGTCTAGCGTGTGCTTTTAATGGGATTTAAATGTATGCAACAAAAATAACATTAAAATATTTTTCGCGAGTTCGTTAAGGCAATTGATAAGCAAGCGAAGTGGGGGACCGAAAACGCGAACAACAACAGTCGTCAAGTTCATTTTGACTAGAAGCGAGTATGTATTCACTGATCCATTTAAAATTATTCGATTTCGTTCCATTTTTTGTCTTCCAAGTAGGTAGGCATATTTTATACTATGCACATCTTATTTTCGTAATGCCTACTGCCGTCATCATTTGGTTGATGTGTTTGTTCTTGTATCTTGCTCCGGATAATATAACAAGAAAGAGGGAGGAAACTTATTTCGTTTTACTGACTTTTCCTCGAAGGTGTTCAGCAAAGTAGAAATAATAAAAACGTGCCAAAAACGGGTATTTATACATGCACGGAAGGAGGATAAAGCGGGAATATGTGAATCAAAGGGAATATTAAGCAGACACTTTTTAAGGTTGCATAAAAAGTATATTATTTTTGGTGCTTGGGGAATTGTAGACTTGCTGACTCTTTTTTGTGACTCACGGCGATGAATCTTAGGTTACACTATACCATACCAGCAGCATATCGTGTGCATAAGATTTTTTTGCGATATTAGTACTTAAAGTTATAAGAAGGGTAACGCATCCTTTCTAGCATGTTTTTTCTTTTCCTCTCGTCGCGTCGCTCACTAGTCACCAGTCACCGCATACTCACTCATTCTCTAGTTAACTTCTCTTTTTCTTCTTATTTCCCTCAAAACTCACTTCTCTCTCTTTGAAGAGTTGAATAATAATCAGCGTCAAGTGCTTCAGTATACCCACCGAATGTTTTTGTACTTGGTTGTAAAATGAATGGTGCTAGAGCAGAAGCAAATGGCAATTTAATATGTTTTACTTCCTTCCCATTTCTATTTCATTATTACGCTTAATGGCTCAGTTGGCAAGTACAGAGTCATCGAAGCATACACTTCTGAACTAACAAAATACATATCTTGTTTGCTGAGTGAGGTGCGTACTCTTGTACATAAGATGATCACATAAAACAGCATTCATAGCTCCCTTTCTTCGCTTCGCCCTTATCATCATCACAGGACATTCGAGGAAAAAGAGAAAAAAACTTGCTACCGTCTTAATAAGCCTGAAATCGCCGTTTCTGTATACAACTCTTGTTTGCTTTCCTATTCCCATCTTCTCCAAGTCCTTCCTATTTTACTTTCACCCAATTTTCCTTTCATTCTTCTTCTCAGTGAAAGGTTTCAATTTCCAGGAAATAGAATCATCTATGTAAAGTTCACTTAACGAATTTGAAACGAAAATGTTTACTCTTTTCCGTGTATAGTGTCGGGAATAAACGAAATGTTCTATGAAATGACAATATTTCATACACATATATTCTTGACTATTTCATGTCACCTAAAACGTTTTTTTCCTGCAAGCAAAGTTATAAAATTACACAAAAGAGTTTTCCTTTTGCCAGACAATTTACTCAAAGTCAAGAATGAAAAACAGACTGTTGTCAGAAACTGTAGGTGTAGGCATAGGCGTACGATACGATTCGTTCGCCAAATAACATGTACATATGGACTGGAATGTAACGAAATTACATAGAAGATGGAAAAAGTAAAACAACAATGAATTTTAACTCGTGCAAAATGTAAATAAGGAAATAAGACATTAAGAAAGGAATTTAGTCAAGTGAAATCAAACAAAAGATTGAACAGAAACTAGACGAGTTTAATTTCCAAACATTCATATCAAACAAACAATTGAATATTATTCACATTCTTGCTATTCTTTTCTTAAAAGAATTTACCCCCAACTTTCTCAAGTTAAAGGACAACTGCTGAGAGGAAAATGCCATGTTGCGTAAAAAAATAAATGAAATTATTTATCGTTTGAAAGCATAACTACATTAACTGTACAACGAATAGCGAATTAGAAAAACAACGTTATGCTTGTTTTTCTACAAAAATTAAATTGTGTGTAGGATGAACAAATATTATGAAAAACACATTTTTAACGGTTATGTACATGTTGGCTCATAGTTTGTTGGCAAAAAAATATTTACAGATAAACAAAGTGCATATTTATGTTTATCCGGTTTATCCTCTGAAGGTTGCGCTAGTTCAAGATACAAAGAAAGCATGGGAAAACAAGAAATATATACAGTATGCATTACTCTTAAAATGGTATATGTATGTATGCATTACATACAGTAGTATATATATGTACTTGATGAGTTTGTCGTCAGTGGAAAATAACAACATGTTGTATGTAGATCGTGTAATAGTTCTTTATTGAAATGTCATGTTTTCTGACACCAGACATTATGTCTCAGTGGGGTTCTATTGTTCAAGAAATAAATTAAAATTAGTTTGCAACTGTCACAAAAGATAAAATTTAAGCGAACACAAGTGAACGTAAGTTAGCTACATATTAATTTTTAGTGTAATATAAGTATTGTATGTTTTATGGATAAGATTAAGATATTTTCAGTTTTAAAATGAGGATGGATAAAGGATACTATACAAAGTTTGAAATTATGTAAGCCAATAATTGTCATTGCTATATTACATCTTTTTCTAAGGCGAAAGACAATTTTTATCAATCCTTGCTATTACCTGAAAAATTCCGCTTCTTTTACGTGTCCTTTGACAGTTAAATTTCCAAGCATACCTTTATTTGATTAAAGGTAAGCATTCAAGTAACAATAATAATAAAAGATACCGAATGACCTATGACCTATGGTTGCATTTCTCAAATCATATGTCATTTTGAGCTACGAAGAAATTTAATAACAAATCAAGTTTATGTTCATTCACCATGAGATTGTTCAAAGTTCTATGGGCCAGATGAGGAATGAAGACACGGTTAATCAGAGAAGAATTTCTCATTTTACTTTACATGCGATACGACATTTCAAAGTAAAGTACATATTGAAGTTCGTGTACACGATAGTTATTTTTCACTGAGAGATTCAATTAGAGTAACAATGTAGGATACTTTTTTAAACGTAAATTACATTTTTACGGACATTTATCACTCTCTGTCGGTCAAACGGACAACAACTGACTTAAATGGTTTACAATGATAACATTGCTTTAGTTGATGGAATAGAATGAATGCTGAATTAGTCGCTGATGGACAAGCTTAAGACGCAACTAGCTGCCAAAATACACCAATGTACATATTTATGTTTAAAGATTAGTATGAGTAGCAAAACTCCCAAGCATAAAATAAAGCCTTTTTCACTTGTACATCTCTCTCTACAAGTTATGTACATCTCTTGTAACCGTATTTGGCAGAACAGGTAATCGAAAAGTCGATTCCTTTTTTGACATAAAGGGAAATATTTAATTACAAATATCAAATCTGCATTCAAGACTATTTATCATTGTAGTATTAGCGAATTTCAAAAGTCTATTTTGAAATAAACGAAATACTATAATACCAAAATTATAAAAGACGTTCCAACAATAACAATCTGCTTGTAATGTAACATGTATTCATAATAGCATGACAAAATCTTCCCACATAAGTAGATACCTATGATAAACTATTTTAATAATGAAAATAGTTAGGTATATTGTATGTTTTGTAATATGTAAGCAAAGCATAACACCAACCAGCTTGTATGTATTTTTTGTTCTTAAAACCCTGCTTTCATTTCTCTGTACCCTGACACGAGTGTCAGTTTCTTTTTCAAGAGAAAGTTTTGCTTCAAAAGCTGTACCATGATACCACGTCACGACTCTTGGAATTATCATTCTTGGTATGTAAAAAAACGAAAAAAAGAAAACCGAAAAGGGGACAAGACAAGACATTACACATCACGTCGTGCAATCACCTCTGCATCGCATTACTAAGATAACTTATATTAAACATTGCTTTTAGTGACTGCTGGCGTGCTGGTATGAATTGAATATATGTACCTCTGTACATTTTTTGGATGGAGCCTTTATGCTCACATGAGCGTGCTACGATGTCTAAACAGACAACTTTTTGCTTCATTTTGATGATGAGGCGAAAAGAGAAAGTAATGAATCTTCCAAGATTTCAATGATCAGGTTCTCACGTAATACATATTTACTTTCATGGAATTTGGGCCTGTCTCATTCAGCCCGACAGCTGGCTCATTCACATTGCTGCATGCACATTGATCTATTTGAACTAGAAGGACAATAGTTCTGTGTCTAATACATTATGACACACAAATAATAAACAGGTCTAACGACACATGTGTGTATAAAAATGCTACCCGTACTAGAATATTGGTTAAAAGCAATATTGGAAAAAGACTGAGTGAGAACCAACGGAATAGTGGGCAGAATGAAAATATTTCATGCACACTTACATCCACATAGCCGTCCAGATAAGCATATACAAGCTTTGTAATAATAAAGTGTTTATTTGTTTTTATCACAAATATTGGTTGTCTGTTGTGTATACTTGACTCTTTCGAAAGTGGCTCACGGTGCAACTCCCGCTAGACTGTCTTTATAAAATAATGAAGAAACCTTACAATAGCTCCGGCATATTGTATTTTCTGATGTGTACACTAAAAAATTCGAACAGAGAGGCACTCAATAATCTATTTGATATATATAACAGATTGGCTTTCCCCAGTCACATTATTTGTCTATTTCGGCTTTACACAAAGACGTGCAGTGTATAGAACTTCCTACATACTTCCATATTGTATGACGACTTCTTTCTTGGAATGTGTGCGTGCACTTGAGCTTTCTCAGCAAGCAAGCAAGAGGTTCATTCATCTCCTTCCTTTAATATTACGTGAGAGCAAGTAATATTTGTGTTGTAGTAGAAGACATGTGCCTGAGAAAGGAGAGATACGAGTTTGCGAACATGAGGGATGAATGGACAATAAACATACAATTAACATACAGCTCTTCGTCAAAGAAAGAAGGACAAAAGGAAGAAAAGAGAGCGACTTGGTCGAGATATTTATGTCGAATATTTGCTCTATATAGTGATCAAAGATGTTCATCTACATTTTACGTTGAATACCATATATCTTCAAGTTATGCAACACAAATAGTATAATGACCTATCTTATGATATGATATCTAAGTTTTTAACGTGTATGTAAGTTTCACACGTATTTTAGACGAATAATTGAAAGCAGAGCCAGTTAGCATTACAGTTAGAATAAGGGCTGTGGGAAGGTTTGAATTAATATTTAGAGTGTGTGGGTGTGTGTAAGAGCATTGCTTAAATTAATTGAAATTTTCACCTTTCATTTCCATCTCTGTCTTCATTTCGAATTATCTGCAATCCAGATTTGAAAGAAGATTGGTTATAATTATCAATAGACAACATGTGCTTTTAGCCATGAAATGGAAGTATCAAACGCAATATAGTTAGTTAAACGTTCCGAATAAGTTATTTTTCAAGTAGTACTTCATAAAATGCTGTAATAATGAAATAAAATCAAACTCGCTTCATTCGTCCCATTCAACATTAGTTGAAAGACATATTGCTACATTTAAATTGTTAAGCAAGTAATACATGCATATAGTGTTTAATATTATGCATATTGCTTACACTTGTTCTAAACTAAATGTGTGGCACAAATTAATAATTCGTTCTACGATACTGTGGTATGCCGTGGCGTATTTCGGGACTTATACACAAGAATCGCATATTTATCTTGTACGGTACATGTAGAAGGAGTTGCTTGTTGACAATGTAATAATGCTCAAGAGAGTCCTCGTGCCAGGGAGCTACAATGAATGGGTGAACACTACACAATAAGAAACGTCTGTATAGAGGACAAATAGTACATGCAGTAGAACATCATAGAAAGCACGTTCAACTGGGAGACTGAAAGCAGCTCTCTTTGCTTTCTCTCCTTTTCTTCATTTTTTTTATTCTCTGGTGTAAATATAACATATATTGCACAAATTTGTGATACAAATATAACAATGCAAACGATACTGCATAGACGCACACATATTTTAAATAGTGTATTGCAAATTATATTTTGTTGAATATGTTGTTGAAAAGCGTATATCTCTTGAATTTGTAGTAAAGTCGAGTCAAGTAGAGCCACTATTGAGAACGCATACATCACTTTTTTGGCGTTTCTTTGTATATTCCGCTAAACTTTATATTATATCTACTAAAAATCCTGATATGCAAGATAAGAACCTCCACTAACTTTATACTATACACACACAACAACGATTAGTTCCATTTTTGGCAAAAAGTAAAAGTACTATACATAACGACAGCAGCAAGTAGCAGTGCTTGTCAAGCGGAAAGTGGCTTGGCTTATTTGCTTTAGAAACGACGACGAACAAGAAAAGAAAGGAAGACAGTGGTAGATCTGTAGAAAAAAATAAGAAGAAAGTTTAAAATGTTTTGCCTTTTTGAAAATAAGAAAGATGTGAACTTATATCTATTTGTATTCTATTACACTGGGAATAGTTCACAGTCAAGGGAGACTTCACGCAACAATATAATAGTTGAAGTTGAAGAGAAAGGCAGACGCTGGTTGCTTTGTTTGCTTCGTATTTCCTTCCCTTTTCCCCTACATGCTGATAGGGCTTTTGTCGAAATATTCAGTGTGCTAGCAATAGTAGTAGCGTTGCATGTTGTAGAGAGAACATGGGGACGAAAAAAGTTTTAAAAGAAAGAGTACAACAAAGAAAGTACTGTAGAGAAATTATGATGTTAGTATGATAATTGCAGCTGTGGTTTTTCCGTGGCTAAGACCAAAACTTCCGTTTGCTCCGTAGTAGTCCTTTTTGCCATTAATAAACATAATATGTCCCATGCGAATTTGGTGCATGGTTCAGAATTCCTCTTTTAGTACGGAAAAATTAAATTGAGTTGTTAAGGAATACATAAAGCTACTATATACGTGAGACATGTGATGCGTTAGTCCAACTCATCCATAGTGTCTATGGCCTATTATGATCACATTCCGGTTTTAAATAGTACAAAAACAATTAATTTTAATTATATAACAATTCAAATTAAAATAGTAGCTATATAAATACATACGTTGTGAAATCACTTTAATTGGCTTGATGCGTTACATCATTTCGCGATACTTTTTTAGTTCTTTTTGTGCCAAAATAATGTTCCATGATGAAACTACACAAGAGTGATTAGTGATTACACACTTTGCAATTTGTGGGAGAGCATAAAAATAATGAACTTTCA